>WOGR01000090.1:0-33470 GCA_015342045.1 Leptinotarsa lineolata | reverse complement strand
GGTACAGATATTTATGTTATGGAATTGGCGTGGTGGTAGTGCGCCCGACTCACGATCGGAAGGTTGTGGGTTCGATTCCGGCCTCGATCAGATATTTTTCTCGAGAGAATTAAATTTATCTGGTTGAAGTTGGGGAGATTCTGCAACCGTGTTAGGAATCACACGTTAAATGGTAAAACCTCGTTAGTCGTTAGCTCGCACAAGTTTCTCAACTTCTGAGAGTTGTCGTTCGTATGGGGGCGACAGCTGATTAACGGAAAAACAGATTTTTTTCTGAACAGATTTAGACGATATTCTCGCCTGTTTAATAGGTACTACACGACAGCTGAACCAATTTATGACATTCATGAATAATCCCAATAGGACCATACAGTTCACAATCGAAACAGACATAGAGAAACAGATTAATTTCTTAGACCTGACCATTACACACAATCAGAATAAATTTGAGTTCAATGTATTCAGCTATACAGTCATTACAATCCCAAGTGATTCTTTCCATCTCGGCAGTCATAAATTAGCAGCCTACAGTTCAATATTGCACAGATCATTCTCGCTACCTTTATCTGCTAACAATCTAGATAGGGAAATTGAAATAATAATATATATAAAACATAATAATGGTTTCGACGCAGACACAATCCAGAAGTTAGTCAGAAAATAAAGCCGTAAATTCACTTACAGATTAATATACACCCAGGTCAAACAGTCAGAAATCAAGAAATTTGTAACTCTAACATATTTTGGTGAAAAAACAGATATAATTTCGGGTCTTTCAGAAAAAACATCGTGAAAGTGGCATTCAGACCACATGCCAGGCTATCTAATTTCCTTGTCAATGCTAAAGACAAAGTGGACAAGATGGATAAATCTGGAGTTTATAAGCTTAAGTGTCCCGAGTGTAATTGTGTTTATGTGGGACAGTGTGGTCGAAAATTCTCAAAATGTTATGCTGAACGTGAAAGGTCCTTTAGACTAGGTAAAAATGATTCGATGTTTTCGAACCGTTTCTTGGGCTGCAACCACAAGTTACCGAATCTAAACGATACGGAAATTTTGCACTATGCAAGCAAAGGTTGAAAACTCAGTTATTGGGAATCCTTGGAAATTCATAAGCATAAGAAATGCGGGTGGAATCTGTTATGTTAAATGATCAGATCGATCTTGTTCACTCACCGGTTTTCAAATTAGCGTACCCACATTGTCGCAGGTAAAAATAATTCAGGTACCTCGGTTATTACCTATAGTAGTGTTATATAAGGGGTAATATAATCAAACATTTGTAGTTTAATGTGAAAGTTTGAAAATGCATAGGACAAAACTACAGTAACTTTAGTTACGAATAAAAGTGGTAAAAAACATAAGAAATTTTCGTTTTTCATTTACTCCTTTACACCTCTGTCGGAATTTGGACATTATTAACTTTTAATATACAATATACGTACATCAACATTCATAGCGGAATCGAAACACATATCATTTACAGAAAAGCAACATAACGTAGTATAAAAAAGTTTACTGATGTAAGACTTCAAGAAGAAGAGTAACTCTCAACATCAGGTGTACTTCCGTAAGTTTCGGTCACTTACCGAAAATATTTGAAAAAAATACCCTGAAATCTTTGCTTCAACTTTCTGAATAGATATAGTTGACAAACTTATTGAAAATTAATATTAGTTCCCAAATATCTACAATATACTTTGTATAAAAAACCATGCCCCTTCCAATGAAGTTTTCAATGAAATTTTGGATATCCTTTCCCCAATGAATGTTATCTACACTCATCAAATTGATGTGATGTTATTCAAATTACATGAGTTGTTTTAACGAACTTTACAGCTGCTGTTTGGACTGTCGAAAATAAGTAATCATTGTGAAAATCACTGTATATTTTGTCTTGAAATTCTCATTTGCTAGTTCTGAGGTTTTTTTCTTGGTTTGGATAGAAAAATCAATCATTCCTATTTTTAAATCATAGTACAAATGTCAATTGTGTGTCCTCAAGGTATTTCAGAAAATTTATTGATTTTCAAATAGTTAACAAAAATTAAATAAGTAATAAACCACCCACTTTCATTTCCATTTCCGACAATATTGTGGATGAAATAGGTTAGAATCATTAGGAAGTCAAACAATTCATTTGATCACTGAAGAGGTTCGATATTGCCTAACAAAGTAGAAATATACACCCGAATCATATCGTCATAGCGATGGCTGGGTGCTTCTTTGTAGGAAAGGTAACAAATATAAGTATTTTCGGTGCCTTCTTCATGGCGTACATCTAGTTTGTCTACAAAAAAGATCATATCTCAGGTAGAGGAAATCTCTGTACACGTTCATGTCCCTGGATAGTTTAGTTTTTTCAAGAGGATATCCAAAATTGACAGTCTGAACTGAAGTCTGTAGAACAATATGGTAATAAAAAATCTTTGAATTCAGAAAGGTACGCCTCTCATATTTGTACGAAACCCAGACAGGTTTCTAGGTATTTGCAATCCAGAAGTACGCAACAGTGGTGAAACTATTCTCTCAGATTGAAAAACAACCAGTTCAAATCAACGATAAAATTATTCTCAATGTAGCCTTCCTCAAGGGTTTCAATTCTCAAGTTCGATGAATAGAGATCAAATTCGGATACTACCCTAGATTGAGTTCTAGATTGACAGTTGATAATACTCTCGGTTGTTATTAGATTTGCTTATCTAATGAGACTGATGAATGCATTGGCTAATAAAGGTACAATACGTATCGATAAAACGAGAAAGAATACTAACAAAAATCATTTCTATAACAAGCAGGCACGGTGCTATCGCCCATCTTCCAGTTAACAACTATTTAACAACTTTAACTAGCCATCACACTTTGTAATTGTTCGATAACATATAAATTGACAGTTACATATATAAAAATAGTATGGTGGTGATTGGTACAAAAAATACCTTCTTAAGCATTCTGGTGGTTGAACATTTGATATATTATATAATATTATATTGAATAATATTTTGGAAATTATGTCACTTTTCGAGTCATCAAGTTTTTTGCATGTTATGCAAGGAATTATTGATTCACCCACTATATTCGTACTCCATATAATACAAAACGCAAAGGAAAACATTATTTGACGAGGTATCTCTAGCCAACAAAGGGAATCACTTGAACCTCAAGACTTCAATATCGTATGGTTCATTAGATTCACAAGTTTCTGGCGATTTTTTTTACTCGAGAACACCGATTTTTTGCAAATTTTCATATTTACTGATCAAGTAATTTAGCTAAAATTTAATATATTGATATGCAAATGTGAAAAAATGGTAGGTGATACGGCTCAATAAGTGTGATATTTTGATTCAGCACTCTAAGAAACAGAATAATAATGTGTTTCAAGTAAAAAAGTTTTTCATCGTTGGCCTGTGAATAAATAAATAGAAATTGTCGGAAAATTATCTGTTCAAGAGAAAAAAGAAACAGAACAAGAAAACGTTTTCAACGACTTTTCTGAAACAGCACAGAAATACAAAGTGTCCTTTGACAAATTTAGAACAACCTTTCCAAAAGTATTCGAGTATTAGTCTTAGAGTGTCTTTTTAAGATATTTCTTTCCAGTGTGAAGTGCACTGGTTTCCATTATTGTGTTTAGTACTTTTAACCACCGGACTACGAATCCAATGATAAAAATGAGTCAGTATATGATTACAGTGTGGTGCTCGTGGTTTGTCTGGTCGTACTGCCTTGGAGCTCTCGATAAAACTGTAATATCATAGTGGTATGTTGGCCTCATGGTGTTTGATCTGATAAATTAGTTGCTTTAGATGGGTTTTTGACCGTGTGAATCGATAAATGGATAAATGTATCGCAATGCTACACGGGAATGTGCTTCAAACGTATCGAAGAAGTACTCAAGGTCTCCGACTGAGATTCGAATCGACGACACTGGCATAAAAATTGGATCTCACCGAGCGATATGAACACCAATCATTTTCGCCAACGTGCGACACGTATAATCACCTGCATACAGGGGATTCAGTAATGTTTTAATTCCTTTCGAATATGGAATTTGGTGAAACTAGATTCATTGGTAACTTCGAATTGAATATAGGTTGTAATATGATGTATTTTCAATATTAAATATAAATTGAAGACATTTTTCCAAGAAAAGAACAAATACAGTTCTGCTGCTTCTTCTTTCTCAAACTAGGGTAATATAAGTTGGTTTCAAAATTGACAAGACAAGAAAATAACTTCAGAAATTGGAATGGAAAAACTTCACCACTCACTCAGATCGCAAAACAAGTTTTTGAAATATTGCTCTCGAAGTGAAAAACTACATTGAAATATATTATGGAATTGACCGATACTTGATGAAAATCTATAACTAAAGTGTGAGATTTCCACTAAACAGTTTTTCAAAAACGCAACACGTGTTTCGCCATACAAAGGCTTCTTCATTTACTTCAATACAGTCACACATTGGTATTGGTAATTTTATGGAAGATGTCAATACATCTTTTGAATATCGGAAACCATAGTATTTCATGAAAAATATGAATTTCTGATAGCGCAACTGAGACAAAATACCTTAAAATTGTCAAAATAATTTCACCTGCAAAAATATTTACTTTTCTCTAGTAATGGTAAGGCATCCGATCCGATTTACTCACTAGAAATGAGAACAAATTCCTCCTTCTCTCAACATGGCCCCAGTGAAATCATGCTCGCGGTACAAATACGAGTATTAACGAAAATAAGAACAAAAAGCACGAAATAAGAAACAAATTGCATCACAGAATACTCAAAATCATTTCCTTACACTCAAATTCAAAAATAATAGGTCTATCAGAGAACGCAATGCCCGACAAATGAAATATAATTTAATAATCTCAGTCCTTGGTGGCTAATAACACTCATCGAGATCGTAATTTCAATGAAAGTACGTGAACTACATGAGAACATCATGTCGGACTGAATCGCATGGTCTGCGTAGGCTGGACTGACCGACAACGACAACGATTATGCAGACCAGAAAGTGGTCATTGTGATTTAGGATGTTGATGACTGTTCCAGTCATATGTGTGTGTGTAAATAGTACAAGTACCTCATGGAAAATGATAAATGAAACTTCCTGTGTTTTTATACTACACGAATACAATAAACTGTGTATAAAAACATAGGAAATTCTCATTTTTCATGATCATCTTCTATCACGTAGTAACGGATACATACATCAATAAAAATATTGTAATATTTCGATAGAGCAAAAAAAAAGAATTTCTTGCCACTTGATGCTATATACTCACTTAAGTGTTTTTTTCGAGAGATTTTTGAGGTCGATATTCTATGTTATATGAAGTTTAATATAAGGAAATCAAAATTTGAATACACGGCTTCCAAAAAAATAATTTCAATTACCTAACAGAGTAAAGTAGCATGAAAGAAGAGTTCTTCTGATAATCCCTCTTGTTTTTCATACTTCTATGGACAGTCTACAAATTTTCCTCCATACTATTTTATGATTATTGAAAATGGAAATAGTTCAATAAACTGGAACGAATATCATTATCAGAAGCCACAACTATTGTTTTTTGGGATAGGTATCGAACAGATCAATAATTACATGTTAGCAGCAAGTCACACAAATTGCAAATCAAAGTCAATGTCGCAAATATTTCCACTTTAATTGAAAAAACTCATCCCCATTCATGTCCTCGTCATGACTGAACTCATGAACTGCAATATCTGTTATCAAAAGAGTTATTTATATAATTTGTGGCTATGTTTTGGGCTGCCTTTCGAAATATGTCTAAAAATAATCTAATAATAAGCACACTAATGTCGTGAAAATTCAAGTATCTTAAGATAATTGATTTGAAATTTCCATTATTGGCCTACAGAAACGTATTGATTTTCGACTTAAATCATAAATATCGTTTGATTAGAAGTTTGAAACTTTATGGAATTCTACAATTTATAGATATTATTATTTCAACATTGACTTTGACATACATGTATATCGATTACAACATCAATAAAAGTTCAAAGATAAGATCGATCTTGAATCGGTCAAAAGTATTTGCACACTAGGTTGATTTATTTCCCAGAATTTACTTGAGAACGAATAATATTCTCAGTTAGCATGAATTCAATGAATATTCAATAATAATTCAACGTCAAATCTTCGAAAGCAATACCACAGAACCTCAAAATTTTATTGTTGAATTTTCATTTCTTAACCAAAACTTTTTTATTCAACAAAACGACTAGATGATAAAATCAAGAGTTCGTAGGACAAGTGGTTTGATCTGATGCTGGTTGCTCGATTGGTATTGGTACTGAATTTTCGGATTTCAGTGAAGGCTGTTCATGTGGTTGGGAAGCTAAAGTTCAGCTGCATTCCCAACAACTATTTCTTTCTTCATTCGTATTTGATTTTTTGTATTATATTGGATAGTTCCAAATAGTGCGTCAAAAGTAATTCATAATAAATTGAAGGTGTTATATTTTTTAGGAGTGATTAATTTTTGGGCTGGGATTTAAAATAAGAGAATGGATGTCATTACGATGTCATCGATAACATAAGTAGATCAAACTTGTTCCGTGACATGAACATCGTAATTTATGAATGAATTGTGTATTTTTTATTATAATATTTTCCATATTGGTACTGAAAAGCCCTGAGGCAAGTGTCATATGGCGAAACACGTATCTACCTGTGAGGAAGGCTGAGTTCCATGTAAGTGAATTTTTTTCATCTTTCATTTAGTATATCGTGTAGAAACCCTGTAAATGATATCTGATTCAAATCTTTAACGAATGTTACGAACTGAGTAGAAGAAAGTGTTTTTTTGTATAATTCAGTGTTCATATGAAAGTATTTGTTTCGAAAGAATTTTTTCTTTCGTGTAATTCAATGTTTACATGAAAGTAGCTGTTTCAAGATGGTTTTGGTTGAATATCCTTGCAGCCGCTCGGGCACAATTTTGTTTTTGGTAATGAAAGCTAACCAGCCCAACACGTTCTTGCAATGTATACACCATATTTCTTGAAATTTTAAACAAATCAGCAAAGCAGTAACTCAACAGATTGATTTCAATTCTAAAATGATCGAAAAAACGTTACAACCAGATAATTACCTTCTGAGCACAAAAAAATTATGGAAAAATAAGGAAATATTTTGCTGTTTTTTCATTTATTAGTTTGAGAGGAAGTATTATTGTATAGAAGTCAATGGAGGACAATTTGAACATTGGATTCAAAAACGCAGATTTGATTTTTGTGATTGTAAGCATGATGATAACACAAACAAATTTTTCAAAAATGTAATTTTTTGACGATTGTTCGGGAATGAGAAATATACGGGATGACTTGTCTGAGATGGAACACCCTGTATGAATTGATGAAATGTTATCTGGAAAGAAGAAAACAATGCGTAAATATTGACGGCAGACTCAGTCATTTTGGAACCGTTGAATTTAGAGTCCCACAAGGAACAGTATTGGGCCCTATTTTATTCAACATGAACTCAAATGACTTATACAATGTTGATACAGAAGGCCACATAATCAGCTTCGCGGTTGACACCGCAATCTTCTATTCTGGTGAAAATTGGCCACAGTTGTTTGGCAGAGTCGAGAAAGATTTTCTCAAAATGAAACAATGGTTTGACTCCAACTTACTCAGATTCAATTTTGATAAGACAAAATGTCTTTCGTTTTCAATCATCAAAACCTATTTCCCGGATATTTAACATCTATCAATCACCGACTTTATGTGCGTGTCCCATGAAATAGGACACGCACATAAAGCGTAGTTTCAAATTGAGAAGCCTCATAGTAAAGTTTTAACATATCAAGAAATTTCTTGAAATAAGATACTTGAGAATTTCATACTTCGCACTGGTGAAATCTCAATTGAGGTACGGAATAATAGATTGGGGAGGTGCCTACAATAATCAAATGAATGAACTCGATGTACTCCAGAAATAGATACTGAGGATAATATATTCGAAAGATCGATTATATTCCAGTGATGGAATTTATCAACTAGTAAAAGTTTCAGATACCAAACAATTATTTCTGAACGTCTTGATACTGAAGCAGAAAAAAGAAACATTCAAAAATTACTATGTGCACACATATAATACTCGAAAAAGAGGTAACCTCCTAGCAGTGCCTTTTGTCATCTCAACGTTCATCATATTTATTCAAACCCAGAATATACTATGCAGTTCCCAGTGAACTGAAAAT
Organism: Leptinotarsa lineolata; assembly: GCA_015342045.1. Classification (NCBI taxonomy): domain Eukaryota; kingdom Metazoa; phylum Arthropoda; class Insecta; order Coleoptera; family Chrysomelidae; genus Leptinotarsa; species Leptinotarsa lineolata. The sequence goes on along the minus strand of WOGR01000090.1, from coordinate 25,230 downwards.
AATCAACTCGCTACGTCTATTCAGGAAAGAACTGAAAAATTAGATTTCAATCCTTCCTAGATCATTCAGCCATCAACTCATCTTTCCATCCACGACAAGCATATGTTTTTGTGAAGTATCACTCATCTTTATCCATTTATATTTCATTCCATGATATGATACTATGTAAATTATGTACTACTGAAAACATGCAATATATAATTGATTTTGTCATTTGTTCATGTGAATAAATATATTATTATTGTTATAGTGGAGCAGCCACCCCAAAAAAGGGGGATGATCAAAGTAGGAACGTTTCTTTCTTGTCGACTAGTGCTGGAAATTTTTCGGAAACAGCCAGACCACAAAAAAGAAGAATGAGCTTGAACTTTGCTAGTTCATCAAATGGTGGCCAGATACCTCATTGTATCTCCAAAAATCAAAACCAATCTCCTCTGCGTGATGACTTTTCAAACTCAAAGTAATAAATTTCAGACTCAACCGGATCTATTCGACAATCAAACATCTACTACTATTTATGGCGTATTTCCTACTTTTCAGAACCAAAATACAGACGCTCCCAGATACTTTAATAGTTCACCCAGCAAGAAACTTCCCTCAAATTCAGATAATGTACATACAAACCTTCCAAATAGTGGGAATTTCGGAAATAATTTTCCAAAATTCAATTCTGCGTATCAGCAATCTAATCACCACTCGTACATAAATTTTATAGAACATCATTCACAAATGTTACATCAAACCTATCCTAACCTAAATTCCTTTCAATACAGAAATCCAGGAATGAATTCGTGTTGGAATTCGAATAATTTGACACCACAAAATATTCCAAATAATGATAATAATATTATAATGAATATTGGTAGTTCTCAAAAAAATTATTACCTATATTCAGAAATGATGGAACCGTGCACCCAGTAGTATTTTTACAAAAAATTGAACAGGCTTTGATAGTTTTACATATACCTCTTGATTTCATGATTTTGTGCTTGGGAAATGAATTCAAGGATAGCGCAAAAGATTGGACTGAGGCAATATTGCATCCAAATATCACTCTTGGAAATTGTCAGAAAGCTTTTTAAAATCACTTTTGGAATATTAATAAACAGTCAGTCATTCGCCAGGAGCTGGAAACGGGTAGGTATGATAAAAATTCAGGGTCTCATGTCACATATTTTTTTCTAAACATTACAAAATGCCAATACTTGCAACCACCAATTTCTGAGACAGCTGTGATAGCCCTCATTGTCCGCCATTTTCCTGCCGAAGTATCGTGCTGTTTAATAAATAATAATAAATAAATGCCATAACAATTGAAGATGTGTTACGTAACTTACGGCAAGTCGATTATTATTTGCGTATCCAGGCAACAATAATACGAGCTAAAGAAGGGAAAATTCCCTTCGTAAAGCAGACATACGGTTGGAAACTCCTATTAACTCCTCCCACCTCGCAGGACTGATTATTTTGATAACAGGAAAGCAGAAAGAGGAAGGTCACCGCGTATTTCTCATGTTAATTTGGAACCCACTGTCGAAGGAAATGCAAAAAACTAAAAAAAAAACCTATGTTGTACCAGTCCCCACATAGGGGGTCTTGAGGGGCATGATTATTTTGTACGCAGGAAAATGTTTCAATTATAAATAAGTTGTTTTTTGATCCTGTAGGGATCTCACCGAGAAGTGTAATTTTGTACACGAATCAGAACCATCTAGGTGTCCTGTTGTAAATGAACAGATTAGTTATCTCAACTTCCCGACCCTTCTCGACACCGAAAGCGTGATGTGTTGTATTCCAGATTCCATTTGGAGTAGTCTGGGAGGAAATCGATAGCAGTTCGCACTTTTTTCTATTAATGGGGTGAAAGTGGGAGCAGCTTTCAAAGAGAAGAAAAGGAAGATATCTCATCAAGTTTATTTACTTTTTAATTTAAATGAACACATTTGTGAGCAGAAGTTTTTTTTTAATTCCAGGGTTGAGTTATCCGATTATTCTTGGTATTGTTGGTTGAGACTTGGATAAAAAACTATTGTTTTGAACTCTGGGGGCATTTCCGTTAAGATTCCAGAGATTGAGGTAACTCACGATTTCACTGTGTTTTTTCCTTGTAATTCGAATACACTGTCGATAAAAACTAATACGGTCGTGAAAAAAACAAGCATGATTTCCGAACTTCCAACTGTTCACGATATTGATGAATTACTCACAAATGCGAATGTGACTGAAATCCGTAAGAAAGAAATCGCCAAAGTACTTCATTCTCACTCAAAGGTTTTTCATTTGAGGCCAGGGTTTACTGGTGAGCATTTTTATCGAATGAAGGTCACCAACAAGACACCATTTTTTGTAAAGCCGTATCCCATTCCATTCGCACACCGCAAGGCGGTGAAAAAGGGATTTGAAAAATATATTTCGCTGTTGGTGACAGCATTAAGAAAAGATGGGTCGGTTCATGTCTGCCTTGATGCTAGGAGACTGAATCAGGTATTAGAGAGAGACCACGAGATGATGAGAACAATTGAGGAGATAATGTTATCTCTTTCTGAAGCTAATATTTTTCTTTCTCAGATTTCCGTGCAGGGTACTTCCAACTACTCCTACATGTGGAGGACCGCAAATATACTGGGATCCTGGTGGGTACCAGATCTTATCAATTTCGGGTCATGCCTTTTGGCATTTGAAATGCCGTCGGTTCATTCTCCCATTGCATTGATTTAATATTAGGGATTGAATTCAGGCAATTCTTGATACCGAACCCGAATGAACTTCTGATTGTGTCGAATAGTTACAAGGAGGACTTGAGACACTAACATCAAGTTTTCACTCATAAAGCTGATGCGGGGTTTACCCTAAATCTGAAAAAATGCAATTTATTTTGTACAGAAATACGGTTCTTGGGCTACAAAATTCGTGGAGAAGGGATACAACCTGACGAAGATCTATTCAAGCCCTTGAAGATTTTCCTAGTCCAAAGAATGTGAAGCAGCTACAGGGCTTTTTGGGATTTTGCAACTTTGATAGAATTTTCTGCGAGGGATTTTCCAGTGAAGCCTAGCCACTTCATGCGCTTTTGAGGAAAAAAACAAAATGGTCGTGGGAAAAATTGCAACAAGATTCGTTCCAGCTATTGAAGGAAGAGTTGAAAAAAAGGACGTTACTTTATCATCCGACCATGAATCAAAAATATTACGTTCGAACGTAGCAAGTGACCTCGGATTGGGGGCCACTCTGTTTCAGAAAGTGTGAGGCAAGGTCAAGATTTCGGCTTATGCTAGCCGTCTCTTACTTGCTAGGGAAAAGTGTATTCCTCGTCTGAAAATGAAGCCCTTTCGAAAGTTCTCGCTCTGAACAGATGACGTGTTAATTTGTTGGGTAGGTCTTTTATTATACTGAGTGACAACAAAGCGTTAGTCTTCCTCAAAAGCTGTAGAATATTATCCACGCCCCTTATGCGATGGATTTTGGCACTACAATAATTCGATTCCGAGATTGAGCATATACCGGGTGACCAAAATATTGTAGTTGATGACTTCTCCCGAAATCCGGGACACCGACTACCCTCTCCATCGGGTAGGTGTCTCAATGTTTTTTCTCCGATCAAATTCTCTGGCCATCTGGATAAAGAGCTGAAAAATATAGCCGATCTTCAACGAAGCGATGGAAAATTGTCGAGGATGATTTCTTCTGTGACATCAACGAAAAATTCATCCTTCATGAAGGGGTTTTATACCTATTCCAAGGTTTCAATCCGTTCATCAAGGAATACCATGGTTCGCTTGGTCATTATGAGATATTCAAAGTTTGGTCTGCACTACGGCGTGATACTCGGTGGCAAAATATGTACACAGACATCAAATAAGTTATAGCCTCTCGTGAGGTTTGTCAGAAAACCAAGGTTTCAATTTTGCCCCATCCCGAATTACACTCGATATTACATGATGGCTCTAACGATTGTATTGCTCTTGATTTATATGGCCCCTTGTCACGATACCGGGGTGGCGAAGTACACCTCTGTGTGGTTCTCGATATTTTCACCAAACTAGTAACCTTCTACCCTCTCAAGAAGGCTACCACTGAGGGAATCTTGAACCGACTATGTTCGGATTATTTTACTACAATGGGAGTACCTCGGGCGGTACTAATCGATCATGGTACACAGTTAACCGCGACCGCGTGGGTCCGAACCTTGCATAAGATAGGTATAAAGATTATACATACGTCGATGAGGCATTCTCAAGATAACCCTCTAGAAAGGGTGATGAGAGAGCTCGGCCGTTTATTCCGTACATTTTTCTTGGAAATTTATAATAGGTGGGCTTGGGAAATGGGTCGTATGTGTGAGCTCAGCCCTCATAAGTTACATTTTGGTAGGCTCCCTGTATCAGTCCGTGAATTGATAGATTTTTCAGGTTTTCTCGATGTCGTACGTAATCATGTAAATGGGTACTTCGCTAGGGAGTCTTCGAATGGCGTTCCTTACTCAACCCTGGTAGGCTTTATGTACCATTCCACCCCGGTGAATTATTTCTCCTGTTGTATGCATCAGATTCATATCCTCTAACAAAAAATTCGATATTCAGATATTGAACTCGACCAATCAACCGATAATTCTAAATCTAAGTAGACTACTAATAACTTAAACCAATCGAACTTCAATACCAAAAATAATACTGTTGGCTATCCAAAATACCAGAACACACATTTTCGTAACCCATGATATACTGACTATTTTTACTTTCTAGTTTCTTTGCAAACCATAATTTCCAAATAAACCCAATAATAACGTACCCCATACCTATCAATCAACCAATAGCAGAAATTCGAGGCCTGATACTAGTTTTCAATTTAGACAATTACAACTCCAATTTAAACTTCCTCGAATAGAACTGTTTATAGTACATTCACTTATGGTCAATTGAAAATAAAACACATTTCATATTATGCACGCTACTAATAAATTTGGAATTTCAATAGACATTGAAGCTGAAATTTCGATTTTCTAATCCGAAACTGTAGAGGAAAATGGAAGAACATAGTTTCAGAAAAGCTCATGATTCAATATATCGTCAATCGAAAAAGTTGTTACTGAATCAGTAATGAGAATGTCAAAGTCCATATTGTTCATTTTGATTATTTTCATTCATGTTACGGTTAGGTATGCAAATAGACGTCAGCTAGTACTCTCCTTCCTTTGTTCAGTCATATAGTTGATTTTCATAGTGTAGTTTTTTTAAATCATAGAATTTATTTGCATAGTGTAAGTGTAACTTACTTAGAGTGAGGACTGGGGTGAGAGATATTTATTTTCAATAATGTCATACTCAGAATCGATGGCCTTTGTGTACATGCCTGAAGGGACTGATGTAACAAGTCGTAGAATTGTTTGTACTTTGAACCGATACCGATTCTTTGTGTGATTCGTATAGAGAACACGTAGTGGTGGTTTCAATTAAACTTCCAACTTTTAAGGTATTTATAGATTTGAATTCATTAGAGAATTATATAAAATCATATTTTAAATTTGTTGATTGTAACTAGCCGAAGAATCAAAAGGATTTTTTCACAACAGATTTTTTAAATTATAGTTCTGCCAGGCAATATAGTAAAAAAGCATGAACATCATATGATCACGAAAGCATATAGATTATAGGATCATGAAAAATCATAGAATCGTAAGAAGCATACGCTCATAGAAAGAATGAGAACCGCTAGTAGCATGAAAACAGGAATAAATTGGATACAAGGAGATCATCTTGGACGTGTTTGGCTGCACTGTGAAAAAAAGGTCTGAGATAGCTACTGCCGAGACTGCCGAAATCTCGGATCTCAAAAATCACAGAAGTCCATTTGAAGGGGTATAAAACAACACCTTTGAGTTCACTTGATGGTTTCTGGAAATAGAATTTCGATCAGAAGTTGTTTTCAGTTATATTTTCTATTAGGGCCATCATTGGGAATAACAGAAAATTTCAGAACATTGACACTCTGATTTATTTGTATCGATTCAGTATTTTTGTTAATTGATTTTTTTCAAGATACAAAGCCTTATTGAATAAAGTGTAGTATTCTTTATTTGATTGATATACCACCGCAAGTATATCTCCTATCCCGGTGTAACAAATTTGGTCTACAAGTAACAAGTGTTGAATAGGGGTACAATATTATAAACTTCTGTATATGGTGTTCAAATGAAAGCTTTGAATTTGAAAACTTTTTTCAGCACTCATATTTGAATTTCTGTCAAAAGTCATGAACCGACCTGCGTCCTTGCCTTCGCAAATCAGGAAATAGTCATTACAACTAGCATATATACCTAAAGCTTTCCGGCTCTCGATCAAGAAATCAGTAAAATAACATTACAAAATCAAGAAGACTAGCAAAGCCTTCATATCGATCAGGAATTCTTGTTTATCATGAGAGTTATCTAGACTATCCACTTGTTTGTTACATTCGCTGTCACATTGTCCGATGGAAACTATTTCTGGTTCAAGAAAAACATGTCTCCTGAAAGTAATAATTGTTGGCTTGTGTTAGTGAAGATACTCTTCAAGTTAGTTTGATGTATTCTACCGAAGAAATTATATAAATTAGTGTCTTTCATTCATATTCTGAACTCAACATGATTTTACTTGCGTTACTTTCCAGGTAGTATAGAATACAAACTCAGCTCCTACTAACAATATAACAGTCTTCTCTATGTGTATTTCACCAGTCATGTGGACGGCATGTAGAAATGAATTAAATGTACTACATTCATCAAGAATATCAGAAACAGGTATTACTTTTTCCTCGAAATTTTGGTAGTGAATACTTTCATGTTTTGTTTTCATGGTGGAAAGTACACTAATCAAACCAATTCAACTGAGTAGAATTCAAATCAAAAACTTTTGCAAGCTGAATGTTTCAACCGAAATAACTTTAAAAAAATTTTAAATGCTGACAATACAATTTCCATGATTGTCTTCAAGACTCGACTATATATTAATTCAAATTCTGAAAACACACAATATCCCAACCAAAGAAGCAAGGTCTAGCTTCAAACCAACTTTCCCTATCTTACAACAGATCATTGTAATATAAGATGAGTATAAAGTTTTGATAAGGCACATATCACAAATTATCTCGAAAACCTTTTATAGGAAATACTAAACCTCTGGTTTTATTTGAGTTTAGATTGTGAACTTTATGTTCTAGTTCTATAATGTTTTTTAGAACCTGCTAGAGAACTGAAGGTATAACGATAAAGATAATGGAATATTTCATTGATGGAATCAAAGTTACAGAAGAAAAGAAATAGCGCTAGATAAAATGACCTACCGAAGGGCAAAGTTAGAGCCGGTTTTCACCTGATGAAGGGTAGGACAAGTGATTCCTTACAGTCAACCAAATTATATAATTGATGACAATTTGTTCTTTCTACATTATGGGAACTCATAAAAATTGTCTTTACTGTAGTTCTAGTATTGACATCTTTTATTATCTGATTGTTGAAGAATTATCCAAAGAAGCGTTCATACCTTGATATCATCAGTATGTTACCAACAGTTTCCAGAGAAATGAAAATGAAAGGAGCAAGGAGTGCTACTGATTAGAAAGCGATAAGAGAAGCCATCGGAAAAAATGTACTTGGTATCCATTAATCAAAAAAACTCAAATATCGAAGCCAATAATCATGCAAGTGAGCATTTGAATAATTCAACTATAATGATTTCAACTTTTAGTAAAACTTTCGCTATCTAATTACAAAATAACTGAATCTTTGTAGAAAACTGTAGTTTTTTTTTGAACACCAACCGCTGCTGACATCATTACATACCTACAGCGCTATTTTTATCGTAAAAAGTGTGGAACCTGAGTTATCTTTCTAGGCTACGTGAATATTATCATATTTTGCTTCAAAATCGAAAATTTGAAGAGTTTTACTACAACACAATCTCATCAACATCTACTGAAGATTCACTGTTGAATTCCAAATGACCCACATTCCACAAAGAGATAAAATCGACGAATCAAGAGAAAATTCACCGAGAAAAATTATTTTGAATTAATTGTTATTATTATTGATTTAGTAATAGAGGCTACGTTTTAACAGTAGTTCGCTCTCTGTTCCCAACGACGATGTATAATAATTATTAACGAAAAAGTTTTGTGAAATTGATCATACTTTCTTTTCAACATAAATATATGGTTCAACTCACTTTTATAAGCCCACAAACTCATATTTTTCAAGTGTTCGATGTACAACTTGAAGTGATCCTGGCAGAGGACATTATCCGTTTCCACATTTCCCACAGGTAAATCAGGAAACAAATCCACATTTCCATGTCGCAACCCACCGATAGCGGTAACTACTTTTAGCGCACAGTACAACGCGAAAAAAATCCTCGTGAACATTTGACGATCGAGAACCGAAGCGTAAGTGAAATGACTATCACCGTGAGTTACTGAAAGTGTTATACAAAGCTGTTCAATGATCTTTACACCGAATGTTGTAATTTCGTCCTTCAGATTACAAAATCTCTTTCGACCATAACCGTACCAGTATCATTCATTACCTAATGATTGCAGAAATAAGGAAGATTGTAGTTGTGAAATATTGACACTAATTTTCGGAAGATGAATTCATATGTAGGGATGGTCTGAGCTTCGTCATTCACATCTTAAATTATATATTTTGATTTTCGCAACCAACATCACCCATAACACATGACAATTTCAATGTACCTCTTTCAATTTATACTTAAGTCTAGTTATAAAAATTCAACAGACTATTGTATTAGAACTGTAGAAAAAATTAATAATTTGGTAAGAATGGTTTTCCTATCAGCCCGCGAAGAAATCTGACTGAAATACCCAACAAAAAGTAATATATAATATACAGGGTATTTCAAATTCGATCCTCACCATTGGGATCTCGAAAACTATGAGAGAAACGAAGATGGTCAAATTGGGCAAAATTGCGCATTTACCTGACTAACAATATACGGTTGAGGAAGTTCTGAAGTTCCGAGTATATCCGGAGATATTCGGAAAAAACAGAAATTGCGGAAAATGATATTAATTTTTTTTTGGTTTATTCTTTGAAGAATCCGAAAACAAATTGCATTTAATATTGCCACTTCTTCTCTGCTACATAATGGTCTTTTCAGATTTGCTATCCGATGTTTCATCTCCCGGCCACCATCATCAACTTTATTTTTTCTTATGGGCTCTACATTGAATTCTCTCTGTTTTGAATAGAACCAGATTTCACCTTTTTATTGATTTATCATAGGTTATCATTCTTTTTCGAAAAATTGGAGACATTGAAAAATATTATTCTTATCATAACAGGCTTTGACTTTGATGTTTCTAAATTTGACTTTCAATTTGTTACACTCGATGACATTTTATTATTCCACAAGTCATTGAATTTTTGGCAAAAAATGGCTTTCACGAATGAAGAAAAAAGGTGTATGATTCAAATTTATTAGAAATACGATAGAAACAGTGTTATGACATCGGAAATGTATTTAAACTTGTATCCCGAAACACGACAACCACATTGAACTATGTTCAAGTTATTGGATTGAAAACTCACCGAGTTTGGTTAGTTTGAAAAGCCAATGAAAAAATACAGAGACAGAATCAGCAATTAAAATTTGATAAATGAGTTGTATATGAGGTAAATTAGACATTGTGTCCTCTTCAATGAATATATAACTTCGAACAAATAACAATAATTATCTAAAATGTAAAGACAAAAGTAAAATCACAGCAAATGCTCAAAATGCTGGCCTTTGGTTCATTTGAAGAGCTGAGGAAAAAATACGAAGGAATCTAAAGGAAATTTGATAAATGAGGTATATATGAGGTAAGTTCTTACTTACCTGTGTCCTTTTCAATAAAACACATTTGGTGCATTAACAACCTCCGGCAGTTCCAAAAAATTCGACCTCAAGTGCGATTTAGTATCAACATGTGGGCAGGAATTTACAAAGATAGAACTTTGGGTCCTCACTTATTAGACAGAATTGTGAAGGGAGAAACCTCTCGCCAGTTATTAATGTCGTTTTTCGAAGACTATTTGGATGTTCTACCTTTGGCTAGCTATAACAACATCCGGTTTCAACATGATGGTGCTCCACCGCACACTACCAGAAGAGTATCTAATTACCTGACTGAAAGGTTTGGTGATTAATGGATAGGGAATAATGGGCTGGTGAGGTGGCGGGCAAGGTCTTCAGACTTGAGTGTTATAGATACATCATTTCCGCCAAAAATTCAATGACTTGTGCAATAACAGAATGTCATCGGGTAGAACAAATTGAAAGTCAAATTTAGAAACATCATAGTCAAAGCCTATCATGATGAGAAATAACTTTTTTTAAATATCTCCAATTAAAAAAAATTATAACTTATGATAGATCGTTGGAAAGATAAAATCTGGTTTCATTCAAAACAGAGAGAATTCAATGTAGCGCCCATAAGAAAAAATAAAGTTGATAATGGTGGCTGTAAGACAAAACGTCGGATAGCAAATCTGAAAACACCATTATGTTGCAGGGAAAAAGTGGCAATGGAGAAATGCAATTTGTTTCAGAATCCTTCGAGAAATGAAACCAAAGAAAACTAAAAATCATTTTCCAAAATTTCTGGTTTTGTTGTCTTGCTGTTGTAAATATGTTAAACAGCAAGACAATGGAATGAAGGTTATTCAATGTTGAACAGAGTTGGAAATAATTTAAAAAATACAATACAATAACGACGTTATACGTGGAAGACATGAAGCTCTACATAGTGGTTAAGATTCACATTATTGGTTGTACTTCTTGCTAATTCAAGACAATAATCAACACTCACAAAGTATCCATAACTGAGCTCAAGTGACTCCTATGATCGTTTCAAGCGCTATTTCACCCGTTTCAAGCACTTGATCCTATCTAGAGGAGTTTTTTCATCAAACTTTGTGGTTGTCAACCCCAAAAGAGAGAAGATATACTACACCAAGTCAACTAAGAGCGGCATTTTTCAGTAATTAAATGTTTGAATGTCTTCAAAATGTTCAAATATCTGTAACAGAATAACAAAACTCAGCTGCAGTACAAGCCAGAACCAATTTTCTAGTGCAAAAAATGTAGTTTGGGTGTAGATTTCCGTGCGAATCCCATTTTTCGGTTTCGAGTAGATTTTGGCCAAAAAGCTCGGACCTCGAAGAGTCAATATTCGCGAAAGCTTGATGTGAAATTTTAGCGGATAGTACAATTTCGTTACGGCCCGAATGGCCGAGAGAAAGCTGGGAAATGGGGGGGCGTCATTTTCTTATTGGCACGGTGGGGAGATCTACGGTTTTTTATCCGAGAGTTCTCTCAGTTTTCGAACATGTGCTTAAGATTTTTTCCGAACAAAAAATGATAGTAAAGAAATTCCATTGGAATTTATATAAAGTATTTGGCCAAAGTGATATATTGTGTCCGGTGTGTTCAAACCGCATCAGCCGAAAAGAATAAATTCGAGATTCTGGTCTTTCTCAGAATCATTAAGAACTTTTTTTTCGCCACGTGGTTAACTTCACGGTTCCATTGTGTCTCGACAGTGTGTAAGCTATACAGGGTGGCTGATTGTTGTCGGGCCTTCCAGGACAAATTTTCAGCGAGAAATCCGACGAAGAAATCGGGTGAATCTGTGCATGTTAATTGATTTTTCTTATATATTTTTCTTTACAGGGTCCCTTTAGATATTTTTGCTTTGTTCTTCTCACTCCATTTTCAAATATCTCTTCACAAGATCATCTCAGATATCATCACTTGATTTTTTCACTTGTTTCGTATTTTGAGATTTCTCTTACAGGGTCATTTTAAATATTGTGAATTTGGTTTTTGTTAATTGTTTCGTTGTTCTAGATTTTTTTCTCAAAGGAACATTTTAGATAGCATCACTTTGTTTTATTTGCACGTGTTTTGAGATTTTTCTTTACAGGAGCATTTAAGGTATTGTATTGTGTTTCGTTCTTGTTTGAGGTTCGATTTTGTTTTGGAAACATGCAGACCAGGGCTGGACGAGCATGCGCCAATATTTTGGGCAACACGATAGTGCGAAATCGTGAGGTCAACTTGTTTGACCAAGCATCACGTTTCGGAGGAGTCCGGAACTGGCGCCCTGATGGAAGTATCAAGAGGTGGTGGTAGGCTAGGGGATCACCTCGAAGGCGGTGAAGTCTTGGGGGTGATTTCATGGCGGGGCCGGTTAATCTACCAAATAATCCAGTACCATGAACTATTCAAGGCAAACCACAAACCTTTCGCTGCACCCAGACAGGAGCTTGGCCCTGAGATTCCTAGGGCTCAGGTCTGGGAGGCCAGGAGGCCACTGCAACGGAAAATAAGGGTGTGCGGCTGAATCGGAGTGCCTCAACACGACGACACCCCCCCCAAGTTTGTAGAGGACAAGAAGGTCAATAAGCAACATATAGCACATGAATTCTGCTGTCTCTTTCCTTTTATTTGATGTGCTACATGTGTTGATGCGACTTTTATTAGCGAAGATACAACTTACTGCCTTCTTGACATTGTCTTTGTTTTTTCCTTGTTCATGAATTCTGCATTCATTTTTTTTTCATTCGATGTGCTGCACGTTGAGATGGTAGATGTTGGTCCCACCCGGCATCGCCTGGCTTAGGTAGCGTGAAGTTGCTTCCGGACTCAAGTTTCCTTGCTGTGCTGCTTTTGCCGGGTGGGAATATAAAGAAAAATTGCATGATGACGCTCCTAGTGTCAAAATACTCCTGAGGTAAAATAGCTCCCAATCGGATCTCCGGGTGGGAACTGATTCGAGGGCATCATCCTGCAGAAGTTTTGTGTTGATGCGACTTTTATTAGCGAAGACACAACTTAGTGCCTTCTTGACATCGTCTCTGTTTTTTCCTTGTTCATGAATTCTGCATTCATGTTTCTTTCATTTGATATGCTGCACGTTGAGATGGTAGATGTTGGTCCCACCCAGCATCGCCCGATGAGATACCATCGCAATGGCTTAGGTAGCGTGAAGTTGCTTACGGGCTAAAGTTTCGTTGCTGTGCCGCTGTATCTGGGTGGGAATATGAAGAAAAATTACATGATGACGCTCCTAGTGACAAAATTCTACAGAGGTAAAATAGCTCCCCAATCGAATTTCCGGGTAGGAGCTGATTAGAGGGCCTCATCCTGCAGTAGTTATTCAAAAACCATTATTTCCGATAGTCAACAGTCGCAAAGAGGCCCATAGCAACTTGAAAATCGATTTGTGCAACATCAGAGGACTCAACTCAAATATAAACTCAGTACACCAACATCTGCAAACAAATAGTCCTCATATTCTTGCACTCACAGAAACCAAAGTCAGTGCTTCAACAAACTCTGTCAATTTTCTATATCCCGGCTATGATTTCCACTTCCAATTCAAACATAACTTTGGAATATCCCTTTTGATCAGAAGCGATCTCTCCTGTCAACGAGAGGAAATGCTGGAACTCCAAAACTTTGATGTTATGTGGTTCAAAATAATATCACAGAAGATCACTTAATTCATATGCTGCGTTTATCGACCACCAAGCGATATACAATACAGAGAACTATTCTCTTCACTTGCAAAGACCATTTACTTTCTGCAAATCAACCATCCCAGTGCCGAAATTTCCATATTCGGTGACTTCACTCTCCAAAATATCGAAGGACTCAAATTTTCAAATATCAACGACGAAGAAGGGTACGAAGCTGAGGCTTTTGCAATAAGCAGCTGACTTACCCAAATTATATATGAGCCAACCAGGATTCCTGATCGTGATGGGGAATATGCTAGCATTCTGGATCTATATCTAACAACCAATCCAGAAATTTACACAGTCACCGTAAGGTCTTCATTGTACTACAAACTCATTCAGAATTACCGATAAATGTTGGGGAACAATCTAAACTGTGCAAAGTTTAGCATTACAGATCTGCTGAGTTGGAGAATTTTCAAGACCATTACCGAAATTTTCCTTGGCTAGATGTTTATTTCAGCTCTAAAGATCTATCAACTTGTGCTTCTGAAGTCACGGAAACTATTCTATCATCCATGGACGCATACATTCCTTTTTCAATGAGACAAGCTTCCAACGGCAAACCTTGGTTTAACAAAAAATTGCGAGCAAGCTGTCGCCTCCAAAAATTTCGCCTACCGGCAGTGGCGCAAGAATCCCAGCACCGAAAACCGAACAAGGTTTGTCAATGCTCGCAATAGCTCCAAACTTACGATAAATGAAAGAAAAGAGCTACATAATCATCTCATAATATACTCGTAATATAAAATTACTCAGAATACTAATTCCATCAAAAAAAGTATAATAGGTGTATAATTTTACCAAAAGGTTTTTTTCAGTTTTCTAATAAAATAAACTCGTTTCAATCATCGAAATGAGGTCAGAATAACGAAACGGCCTTACTTGAAGCGGAAAGCGAACTCAATCATTATGAAAACGTAGATACCGATATTTGCAGGTTTAAATCAACGTTTAATCAAATAGATGTGATTGACTACTTCCGAGTTCATTACCATGTTTAAATATTGAAGAAGGGAATCGGTATATATTCCTATAAATCAACAAAGGATCGATGATTGAAGCCGAATAGGATTGTGGAAATTCAGTGTTTCGGTAAATTCGCAGGGACTTTTGGGACTTCGAGAATCCTTTGAGGCACTTCTGAAATGAAAAAGTGACTTGTTTGCATTTTAGAATGTTTATACAGGTCGGTAATTTCTGTGGTCTTGAAAAAAATCACTTACTTTCGAATCAAAATATCAAAACTTCACCTCGAAATACATTGTAACACCATAGGAAGGAGAGCTGATGCCATTTTGTGTGGAAGATGCCGGTTCACGATTATTTTTTAATTTGTACCCAGAATGTATTTTCTCTCCCCCTCCCCCTAACCTCCCCTACCCTATTTTGAAGTTCACTTTTCATTTTTGCAAATGATGAAACCATTTTTCCGTAATAATTCTGAAATCGTGTACCTAGCGACCTTTTATAGCGAAAGTCTGAAGTGAATCTGAAAAAATGCCTTCCTAATGAATAAACATTTTTTACCTCAAATGAAGTAAAATCAAGTGTTATAGAATTGAAATCATGGAAATCATTGTTTACAGACATAATTCATGTTCAGAATCAGACATGTCGCGACATCTATTAATGAAATAATAAAACTTTCAAAATTGGAGTCACGTAATATAGAACACTTCTTCTTTACTTCCAAAATACTTACAAAATAAAGTTAACTGTTTAATTGTTGAAAGATATTGAAATTTGCTTTTTACATTAAATGTTCAACTAATAGGAGTCAAATTTTGTAAATTGAATAGTGTTAGCTTTGTATTATAGTCTATGTACAAAGGTATTAGGAAATAAATTGATATGACGAGGTCTCGCTTAGCTATTTTGGTGATATACCAAATGAATAATCGGAATTGAAAATATGTTCTTCACTCAAAACTCCTGAAAGCACTAATTTCTGCTTCTTTCATCGTACAAATTTCTGATGGGGGAATTTCACCACCTCCTCTAAAGCAACTATAGAGCTGAAACCAGAATCCAAAAATAAAGTATTGATATCAGATAGTGCGCTCCGACCATTCCTAGATATCAAAAGTGTTGCTAGGCTGAGCCACGAGTGCATTGCTAGACGACTCAATTATACGAGAGCAAGCCTGTTTATTTGAAGGCGATGACACCTACCCTCACGAAGATGCTTCTAGAGGATCATCAGAAGACTCAATCTACTATCGAAAAAGATAAGCGAGATTCCCTATATTCGTGATCCAACACCACACAGATCTGTTTCGAGACACGTTGGAGCGCCTATTTGATACAAACAGTATACTATTAAACAACTAACCAATATGTATACATTCATCCTAACAACTGAACTGAAACAAATATCAAAATATGTGCATTTATTCAATCAACATGTAATATACATTAATTCTAATAACTAGATCACAACACAAATAACAAAATACAGGCATTGCATTTATCTTAACAATCAACCACGACTGGATTATAACACAAATACTAAAATAAATGCATTGCCTGTATTCTAACAACCAACCATGTACTTTAATTCTAATAACTGGATTATAACACGAATATCAAAATAAATGCAATGCATTCATTCTAACAACTAACCATTTTAAATACAGTCATCCTAATAACTAGATTATGATACGGATATCAAAATACATGCAATCATCCTCTATGTGGACAACTTTAGACTTGCTTCTGGGTGACAATTGGATTCTTTACACCAGATCAAGTATCTTTTCGGTTACTCGGTAAGGTCCTTGCCATGATCTCTGCAATTTGGGACACAAACCTTTCCGACGTTGGGGTTGGTAAAGCCCCACTGCGTCGCCCTCCTTCAAGCTCACCGGCGTCGATTTTTTGTCAAATCATATCTTCTTTCTGTCGCTGGAAAGCTGTTATTTGTACCTGGCAAATTTGTGTACAATTTCCAGTCTCTCCTTCAGGTCATTCACATACTCTGAAAGAGGTACCTCTTGAGATTCACCGGATAGGATACCACACATTACGTCTATCGGAAGCTTCATTCTTGACCAGTTTACAACATGGTCGCATCATGTTGGGAGCTCCTATATGCCAACAGAAAGAGAGGAAGCAATTCATCCCAGTCTCTTTGGTTTTCTTAGACAGACATCGAGAGGTGGTACGATTATGCCTTTTGACCATTCCTTCGGACTGTGGGTGAAGAGCGGTTGTTCCTGTCTTCTTTATTCCCAACAAAATCATCATTTCCTTCCATAAATCCGATTCGAAGTGGCGGCCCTGATCCGAGTGTAACTTCTGGGGTACTCCGTGTCTGGCAAATACGTTCTGCAAGAGGGCTTCTGCTGCCGTTCCAGCCTCTTGGTTGGGTGAGGCTACTACTTCAGGCCATTTGGAGAAATAATTCATCACAACCATAGCGTACTTGTTGCCGGATGTGGTCATAGAAAGTGGTCCCAGAATTTCAACTGTGACTCTCTCGAAAGGGAACCCACTGAGGTACTGCTTCAACCTTCCTCTTCTCCTTGTCTTCGGACCCCTTCTTGAAGAGCACAGGTGCCAGCGCTTACACCACTCCCCCAAGTCTTGGCGCGAATTGACCCAACAGTACCTCTCACGCACTCTCGTTAGAGTTCTATTCACTCCGAAATACCCTCCAGTGCGACCATCGTAGGGCTGTTCGAGTATATTTAAAATACACGTCTTTGGAAGGATCTTCTGGAATATGTGGGTTTTTCCATCCGGGTTTTCCCATTTCCGAGTGAGTAGTTCACCTCGAATGCCTTTATCATGTTTCATACATTCATTCTAACAACTAGTTTATGATACGGATATCAAAATATATGCAGTCATCCTAATAATTGACCATGACATAAACATTCATTCTCACAACTAGATTATAACCCAAATATAAAAATATAGGCACTATATTAATCCCAACAACTAAACCAAATATATACATCTTTCCTAGCAACTATATTCTAACAGAAATATCAAGTAATATGCAATTATCTTAACAATTAAACGAGATATATACATTCATTCTAGCAACTAGATACATGACTAGATATCAGATTGAACAACTAGATTAAAACGCTAATATCAAGATGCATATATTCCTTCTATATTGTAAATCTCTAACAATACTCTATGTCCAAGCTGAGGAGGGTCAACATGGAAAAATCAGAAACCATGAGAGGCACAGAAGTAATGTAAATTCGAAAAAAAACTGCCCGTTTTGAAGTTTTTTTCAAATAACGTTATAAAATTCATTAAATTCTGATTGGTTCGGAAAGAACCGATAAGAAAAACCACTTTCTCATTTCCACTTTCCAAGCTGTATTAGCGTTCACTTTTAAGTTCCCCGGTATAAACTAACCTTTTTGACTTTTACTGATTTATTCACTTGGCAAACTCTTACGGATTCCGATTTTTCCATTGAACACATTGTATACATTCACCCTAAGAATTGAATTATACACAAAAATATTTTATCCTCAAAACTAACCAAGCTATATACTTCGTTAATTTATTTCATCGATCTTTCATTCGATAAATTGTTCTTTAATGAATTATTTTTCGGAGAATTGTTCGGCGAGTTCACCTAACACCTTTGATCGTTTTGTTTTTGGGTTCTGGTTTCAACTAGTTACCTTGCAGTGAAAGCTGCAGAAAAATACAGAGGACGGATTTGCAAGCAAAGCTTGGCTTGGAGCAGTAAAGTAAAATGATTTTTGGCCGACAGCTTTAGCGGTTTTCTCGATTACAAACTCCGAATATTTTCTATACCTTGTATGATGATTTTGTTTTATGGAGAATAACTGACTTTCATTTTTATATTGCAAACAAATAACCCTATGAAAATATAGTTTATTTATATCTAAAATGGGTGTTTCTTTGAATAGATTTTGTGTTGGATAACTGTGTTCCCTGCTATATATTATTTTGAAAAAATATTTCTTGAAATACTTTCACAGGTTTATTGTGACAACTGTACACACCACCCCAATTCGCTGTGCCATATTGGATGTGGGATTCCACCAGGGTGTAGTATAAAATTTCAAGTTCTTTGACACTGAGGATATTTTTCAGATGTTTGAATGTAAATAGAATTGACCTCAATTTTTTGACTACTTTATCAATATGAACATCCCATCTAAGGTGTCTAGCAATTTCAACCCCTAGGCACATTATAGAAAGTTCGTTTTAAATCATATGTATTGTTCAGATCATAATTGTTGAGAATGTTCTTAGCTTCCGAATTTCACTTGGAATATAACAAGCTGCAAAAATTACCTTTTTTTCGGATGCATTTATTGTCAAACTAGATTATGTGTCAATTCTTCAAAGTTACAATTTTTTATAGTGTTTTGATGCACCTTTTGTAAGTACATCTCCGCTAACGAGTTGAATTCAGTTTCACAATCACAGCCATAGTCAACACAAATTGGAGTTTTTCCATCGGCTCTACAGTGGCCATCACAAATATTCAGGTCTATTCGGTTTTGAAGACAAAACTCCTCTATTTGCCTGAGATGATTACAGTTTATTGGATTTCCGAAGATGTTGAAGGTCTTCAGAGTAGTATTCAAAGGAGGTCTGTTGTATTTGAAAGAAGTTATCAAATTGTACGACAAATCTAGATAAAACATCTGAGAGTTTTCGAATAAAATATACGAGGGAACTTGACCAATGAAGTTATTTCTCAAACTCAGGAACCGCAAGTTTGTGAATTTCCAGAAAATATCTTCATCGTAGTAAGAGATGTTGTTGGAAGACATATCCATGATTCTCAAACGGCTCAGTTTATCCTCTGAAATGGAAAAGGTTTTCAAATGATTGTTGGATAAGTCAAGGAACAGAAGAAATTTCATGTTCGGTAAGTTCCTGTCACGTATTCTTTCAATGTTATTGTTATTCAGTTTGATTTTCCAAATTTTTTCCAGATCGCAATCTTCGATGCTGAACCAATGTATGTTATTATGCGACAAATCTAAGCTCCCCAAAGCTTTCAGGTTTATGAAATTATTCCAAATTCTTGTTAAACGGTTGAAACTCAGATCCAGTGACCATAGAGTTGGTATATTGAAATTGTCGAAATTTGACAAAGAATTATTAGACAATTCTAATTCGTACAGAGCATTTAAGTTCAAAAATTGTGACGAGTGAATATGTTTCAACTCCATGTTGTTCAACTTCAAACGCCACAGTTTCCGCAGATGATTATTGCTGAAGTTGAAGTTCTGCAAAGGGTTACCAGATAAATCCAAGTCTCCTAGATTTTTCGAGCTGAGGAAGAGATTGTACTGTATTTGTTGTATATTGTTATTTTGCAGTTTGAGCGTAACTAGTTTCGGAAATGGTTCTGACATAATAAGCGCATCTTCTAGTTTGTTATTGGATAAATCTAGCTCCTCTAAGTTATCCAGATTCGAAAAAGACTTTTGCATCAATCGTGCCAGTTCGTTACTCCTCAAGTTCAGATGCGAAAGGCTGGCCAAATCGGAAAAATCGTATTGGTGTAAGCTATTATAACTCAGGTCTAGATTTTTCAACTTCGTCATCAGCTTCTTATTCAAAATCAGTGAGACAAGTCCATTTCCCGCCAATCTAAGTTCACGAATATCTTCGCAATCATCAAAGTTGTTTATATCGAATTCAGTGATACCATTGAAACTCAAATCCAGATCAATTATTGTTGAGGGAAATGAACCCGGTTCAATGTAAGTGATTTCGTTCTTAGACAGATCTAATACTTCCAAATCATTCGGTGGAAGTTGATCGGTGAAAAGACATTTCAGTAAATTTTCCGATAGATCCAAATGTATAATAGAAGAGTCGGCGAAAGCGCCTGGATGAATAGCCTGGATGTTGTTCCGTTTTAGACTCAGAAAATCGCACTGTAGATGGCCATAAGCGCCTCTTCTGAGGATGGTCAGATTCAGATTTTGTAGCACTACGTTTCTGTGGCATCGCATATATTCCGGCAGGTACTCTGAAAAAAGTTGGTACTACTATAAATAATAAAAAACAGACAAATATTATTTTAGAGACTGAGGAAACAGTTTTTTTGAACGATTTTCTATTTTCAATTTCGGCAATAAGGAAAAATAGCTATTTATGGTATAAGTGTTGAAAGTAAGGTTTTATTTTGTGAACATAATGAAACTTACTTTTAACACAAATATAATTCAAAGTTTTTTGTACAACTGTCCTGTTTTCATAATAAAATCGATAAATTTAATATTACTTTAGAAACAAATTTTGACATCTCTTGTCAGTTAACTATTTGCATGTTATCGCATTTGTTGTGACGTGGCCGAGTCAGGTGACACCAAATCACCTGGTTACCAACAAACAGTATTGTTTACAGCTCACGCGTTTTATTTAAAGTCACATTTAAAGTTTTTGCTGGTGTTTAATGTCTTGCATAATGAAGAACAATAGTGAGGAATTGTGTATTCCTGGAGATATTGAAGAGGCTGCAAAAAGAGCTTCAATTGAATTGTTACCAAAAAAATCGGCTCAGCAGTACGACATCGCATATTTCAATTTTTTTAGCTGGTATAGACATAAAAACGTCGAAGGAAAATTCAAAGACACTGTCTCCTTAGCCTATGTAGAAGAGAAATCAAAAATATGGGACTCGTCAACTTTGTGGAGCAAGTTTTCAATGATAAAGTCGAGTGCGCTCGTTAAAATTGGTGTTAAAACAAGCAGATATTTCAGAGTAATAGCATTCTTAAAGCGAAAAATGAAAGTTATTGGCCCAAAAAAGCAAAAAATCTCACGTTTGAATAAGTTTACAGGTTTATAAATGAGGCTGATATTAATAATAATAATAATAATACATCATATGCATAATACATCATATGCATAATACATCATATGCAATTTTAGATATAATAAAAAAAGCAATCAATTGAATGTCCTATATAATGGTTAATAAACATTGAGAGAACCCAATGAAACCCTAAGGTTGTGCATGGGAATTTTCTACTTATTGTGTTACCAAATTATCTTCGAACAGTGTTTCAGTGCGAGTATTTACAGTATTTACAATATTCAGTTCATTTCTATACTGATGCAAGTATGGAAATTTGTATAATTTATTTGTTATCAATTATATTTAATATGATTTCATGATCTACATTGAGGAGATACTTTTTGAATATATTTTTTATTAATGCTATTGAGTTGACTTTCATCAGATTATTTTTATGCATATCGTGTAGAAAGTTAAAGAATTTATTTGCTAAAAAACTGAAACATCGTCCCACTGATTTTTTTGTTGTCTGTATTTGTGCCAACATTTTTGTTTTGTTTCTTGTGGTATAACTACGCTCTAACTGTTGAAGGGTGTACGCTGAGGACAGCTGCATCCTCAAAAATCTTTTTTGACGGATATGTATATTTTTTTGGTAAACTATTTTCAAATTTTTTTTCTGCACCGCCTCGAGTTTTTGAAGATGAGTATTGAGTACACCACCCCAGCTTAGGATACCATATGACAGTCGTGACTCCAAAAGAGCATAATATAGAGTTTTGAGGGAACGAGTATCTAATATTCTATTGAAGCATTTGAATCTATATAACATTGGCCTTAAACTTTTAGTTACTTTGTCGATATGGTGATTCCATCTTAAATGACAATCTATTGTAACCCCTAGATGTCGGAGTTTCTCAGCTTGTTTGATGGTAATCTGTTGATTGGTTTTCCCCAATGTAATTTCCTTGAACATAGGTAAGTTGGTTCTGTAACTCGAAAAAGTTACATAAAAAGTTTTGTCAAAATTCACGGTAAGTAACTTATGGTCAAACCAATTTATAATATTCAATAGATCGTTTTCCATTATTATTTTCAGACTCTCCCAGGTTTCTGTAGTGTATAGAATAGCAGTGTTATTAGCAAAGCTCACAGTTTGACCTGTAGTTTCATGGATGGTGAGCAAACTATTTATATGTGATGAAAAACAACACATGCGGTTGGTTTACTTTCATCCATATATCTCACTGGAAATTTTGGAAATTTTATCATTGGTTGATAATTTTTTTCTGAATCCATACTGCAGAGATGAAATCACGTTTTTCTTATCGAGAAAATCATTCATTCTTGATTTTAGTAACTTTTCAAAAACTTTTGTAATTGATGTAATCAGAGAGATCGATCTGTAGTTACAAGTATGAGATTTGTCGCCCTTTCTATATATCGGAGTAACAATTGCAATTTTGAATTCAGATGGACATTTGCCAGTTTTTTCTGTTCCCAAGATTGAACAGACTCATGGAAAGACGTCGTTTTGCGACGATTGAGGGTATAAAATCCTAATAGCTAAGAGAGCTCGAAGACATACCAAAAAGTGCAAATCAGAACAACTTCGAGGATTGGAAAAAACGCTGGCACAAGTCTATTATATCTGAGAGGGACTACTTGAAGGGGACAAATTAGGAATTGATAAATGAATAAAGCTTTTTTGAGAAAAATGAAAATTCACCTTATTTTTTTAACAAACCCCGTATAGTGTTTTTGAGCAACCGTTCCAACTCACTCTACAGTACTTGAATTGAGTTATATGTTACTAAATTAATATTTCACCATAAGTACCTTTTATTTCAGTATCATTATCTGGAATGAGACATTCTCTGTCCATTTCCAATACTTCTCCTAGGCATCCATATTTCAGGAATATAATCAATAATACGACAGTGATTTCCATTTTGCGTCATGTTGCTAGTTAGAGCTGAAAAATTCATAATTTTATGTCACATGTCTCACAATGTCTAGATATATTTTGATGATGAAATTGAATTCGGAAACAAGGGAATCTACTTTTTCGTTTCTATTTCAATCAATTTTCAATTCACTAAGAGTAATTAACGGTTTGAGCCAAGTTACGGTAAAAAATTTCTCAAATAAGTATTTCAAGTGTTTTTTCTTATTTAATATTGAATATATCTTTATTTTTCATTCATATTGTTTGAAAATTACAGAACTGAAACAATGATGTGATGGTGGAAATCTTTCGAATATTTATCTGCCAGATATATCTACCTTAACTACTAATATTATCTCCCTACGCTAGATGATTCAAATTTCCCTGAAGTAACTTTCTTCACATCATTACCAGTTAGTAGAAATCATGGAGAGTAGAGGTGGGGAGAACCATCTCTGTGTATCACAAAGTGTCCATCCAAAGACATTAAATCAGGGGGGGCACTGTAGCAAAAGTATAAATTCCAAACTGAATGAAGCGCTGAAAGTTAGAGAATAAGGAGAGCTAGAGAATAAGGAGAGCTAGATAAAACCTCAATGGTAAGGTCATTCCATTTGGAACAAAGGTGAAATATCTTGGCATTGTCCTAGATAAAAACTCACCTGGAATGCTCACTTGGAAAAAGTTTAACACAAATCACAACTGTCCCTATGGACATGTCGAAGGATTTGTGGTAAAACTTGGGGTCAAGGCCCCAAACAAATCCATTGGATATATGTGATGATTGTCAGACCAATGATCACTTATGGAGCAATTGCCTGGTGGCCGAAAGCTTTACAGAAAACGACTCAGGCGAAGGTCTCTGGCATACAGAGACAAGATTGTCTGGCTATTTGTGTAGCCATCAGTTCCACACCGTCATCGGCCATGGAGATCCTTCTAGAACTTCCTCCTCTCTACATGTTTCTGGATAGAGAAGCTAGATGGACTGCATACAGACTTGTGCACATCGCCAATTGCACAAAGCAATCTAATGCAGAGTTCACTAGACTGTTGGCTGACACTAGAAGTCACAGCATTCTGAGAATGACCTCTGACTTTATGCCTCCAACTGTCAACTACTAACTGCCTTATACAGTACTTATTCCAAGTGGCGAGGAGTGGATCCTCCGGGAGAAGGAATTATTAAGAGCAGATGATTGTTGGTTCACAGATGGATCAAGAACACCTTCAGGCTCTGGTGCAAGTGTTTTCAGTTGCAGACCCAGGACAGAGATGCGACTGTATTCCAAGCGGAAATCTTTGTTATTGAATTGTGTGCGGAGAGATTGGTAGAATCAAACCTCACACACAAGTCAATAAAAATTTTCTCGGATAGTTAAGCGGCATTGGAAGCTCTTGGCTCCTAGCGAGCCACGTTTAAATTAGTAGCAAATTGCTAAAAACGACATTCCTGAATAGGAAAACTTAACGAATTGTTTCTGGTCTGGATTCCTGGCCCACTGGCCTGGAAGGCAACGAGGCTGCTGCAAAGGAGGGTGCTGCAAGTGGTTTCATCGGACCAGAACCTGTCATTGGTTTTGCTTTAGGCTTTGCCAAACAAACATTGAACACCTGGATGGCAAGAAGTTTCTAAGACTCCTGGCAAAATCTTCCAGTATTGGCTCACTCCAAGGCGTTTATTCACCCTTCGAAGCTTGAAACCAAACAGTTGTTGGACTTTAGTGGGGATGAACTACGATGTCGAACAGACCTCCTTACAGGTCACTGTCGTGTGAATCATCATATGCAGAGACTCGGGCTGTCGGAAGACAGTGTGTGTTGCCTCTGTTTGGAATATGATGAAACAGTAGGGCATATCATTGGTTTTTCACAAATTATCAATGTTGCAACAAGAACTACTAGCACTTCTAGTACATTACTCGATGTTATTTTAGTTTCGGACACTAATTTAGTGAA
>WOGR01000089.1:0-33582 GCA_015342045.1 Leptinotarsa lineolata | reverse complement strand
GTAGCCAGATTTTTTCTCTTTTTTTTCATCCATTTTCTCTAGTCATGGAGAAAAATTTTCTAAGTCCGAATATTTAATATATTTGTAAACCGGGCCTTAGTTGAATATTTGGCGAATGTCAATATACTGCCTTTTGGAATGTGGAATCACAAAAACTTTTCCGATAAATTCTTATCGTATTTGGTTTTATACGATATAATTTGTTTTTAGATTTGCAGTGCAAATATTCCTATTTACAATGTATTTCACTTGATTTCTTAAAGGTGTCTCTTATCACTGGAAAAACATTTTTCAAATATTATTAATGTGCCTCTGTCACATTTATTTCACAACCACTATGATTCAAAATCCAAATTCCAACCATATACCAACAATTATTTGCACTAGCCAGAAAACACATCTGTTCTCTACGACTGTCGAGAACGAGTGGAAGAAGCAGTCACAATCATTCTCAGTGACTTATTTTGCAATTCCTTCAAAATGGAGAGTTTTGACGAAGCCGCCTGTCCCCAGACGCCTGAAGCGTACATGATAACAGGCTTGAACATCCTGTTATAGATCGTAAGTTTGTTTTTTAAACTGAGATTTGAGTTTCTATTGATCACATAGTATGAGAATGTTATTCTACCCTCGATCTTCGACTTCATAAGTTCGATGTGCGGGTTTCAGGTGAACCTACAATCTATTAGAAGACCAAAGTACTTGACCCGCGTTTGCTGGTCGATCTCTCTTCCAGAGACCCTCACTTTCATGATCGGAGAAGCAATCGTCTTTCCCATGGTAATCGCTTGAGTCTTCTCCGGGTTCACTCGGATCTTCCACTCGAGGTACCAGCGTTCGAGGTCGTCCAATGCACGTTGCGTGTAGACGATCTGGAGCTCCCGACCCATGGAAGATGAGGAGAGAGGCGTGTCATCGGAGTAGAGAGACACCTCCACACGCTCGGACCTCGGATAGTCGCTGGTGTAAAGCAAGTACAGCGTAGGAGAGAGTACAGCTCCCTGTGGCACTTCAGCAAGAATCACTCTGTTGTCAGACAGAGAGCCCTCTACTCTATTCTGAAATGTCCTGTCTTTCAGGAAAGATCAAATTCACCGGATCAGGCCTCGAGGCAGGTCGAACGCGACTAGTTTGTGCAGAAGGCTTTCGTGCCATACACAGTCGAAGGCCTTCGAGATATCTGAAAAGACGACGTGCACTTTTTTATTAGTGTTCAGCTCGGTGATGATGTTTTCGACCAGCCTTAGGACTTGTAACTCAATAGAATGTTCTCTACTGAAGCCGAATTGTTTGTCAGGTAGAACATTTCGGTCCTCGACTTCTTCGTTGAGTCTTTGCAGGATGACTCTTTCAGCCAGCTCAGCCGCCAAGGATAGGAGACTGATTGAGAAATAGTTCTGTGGGAACAGCATGCTCTGATCCAGTTTAGGGATTATAACGACGATCGCATACTTTCACTTTCTGGGGAAGTATCTGAGGGCCAACGAACTGTTTATGATAGACAAAAGGTCATCGACACAGTTATCTGGTTGCCTATTCAACAACCTATTGGTTATTGAATCGACTCCTGGAGCTTCTTCAGCCTTTGGGGCTTTGATAAAACCCTTCAGCTCTTCCACAGGAGCTGAATGGATGTTATTACCGTTATCTTCCTCGAGGATATCGTGAGCTCGGTCTTTCAACAGAATATCGCGATCAATGTCATCAGTATTATCGACGATGAGTTGGAACTGACGTTCCATAGTATCGGCAAAGGCCAACGCTTTGTTGGCGGGGGAGTAGCATACACCATGCTTTCCGTGAATGGGCGAGGGAACAGCCTTCTTCCCTTCGAGTCTACGGGTGACCCGACAAAGCAGGTCATCCCCAGGCTCAATGGATTCCAAAAGCTCCTTCCACCTTCCGTTCCAGTGATCAATGACGGCCTCTATGATTTGATTGGCCATCCTACTTGCCGCAATTTTGTCCCCTGGGAGGTGGCCGTTCGAAACGTATCATTCACAGAAAGCTCAAAGCGCTCAACTTCCGCGTCGAGTTCGTCAGAAGAGCGGAGTGCCTTAGAGGGGGCAGGCATCTCCCCCAGATGAACTGTGAAAGCATCCCAATCTGTCGAAGATCTCATGCAATAGTCAGAAGAAGGAAGTTCATCACCCAGTACCAGGATAACTGAGTTATGATCAGAGTCCAGTTCTGACAGAACGTAGAGTTCGCTGGTCAGAGAGACGTTTCTGAGAAGCGCGATGTCTAATACATCAGGCCTAGTCTGCCGAAAATAGTGCCCCAAATAGCACACGATATTCATGCCTGTCGACATGCGCATAGAGCGCTTGGCCGTTTCGATTTGTGGCTCTACTACATAGTCTGTGCTCGGCATTGAAGTTGCTAGCTGCAATTGTCGAAATGTTGCTTCCCATCAGCAGTTCATTCAGTGATTCAGGAAGTAAACGAATTACGGAGGGTTGTGAACCGAGATCAGTCTGTGATAACCTCTGCTCATTCGAATTTCGACATCCACGGCCTCATTTCCGTGTGATCGGACTCTGTCAATGCCGTATTGAACATATTGAAGGGATTGTTTGGCAAAAATGCCAACTTCTTCTCCATCGCGTCCAACACGTTCCCTATGAAAGAGTCTTCAGTTTGGAATGACAAAGGTTTCGTTCTTGAGATGTGTCTCTTGGACAAGAGCCACATCGATGTTGTGCTCAGTAAAAAAGTTTTCAAAATCAAGTTTTCTGGAACGAATTCCATTGGCGTTCCAAAATTATGTCTTCAGAGATCTAGGCAATGTTGGTTGTCTAGACAATGACATTTTTTTGAGTACGGGAAATTTGATGAATTGTTTTTTCACCTGGTCCAATGTCGAATAGATGTCTGAAACCCACTGAGGCTGGAGTGAAGCTTCAGGTTGAGAGAAAGAGGGTCATGCAGAACTGCTGGGACCCTTGAATGCAGCTTTCGCTGCACGAATTTGCTGTTCTTCAGGAAGAGAATGGGTGTGATAAGGGGTTTTCTCCTTTACCAAAATTCTTGTCAACCGACGATATTCGCTGGAAGACTGGATCTGGACTTCAATGCAGTCATGAAGCTTAACAGCTTTTGAATATTTGATGCTTTCAGCATCCGTTTACTTGAGCAGTGGGGCCCACTTGTCCTTTCAATAAACAACAATAGGGAGTATTTTAGCCTTGGAGGCCGCACAGTGGTTATTTTAGGGGAGCTGGGCTACTGGTCCTGAGCGGACTTTATTGTATTTTTAGTAGTGTTCGAGGCACTGTCGGATAGATCACTTTGAGTGGAGTCAATTTTTTCAGTTTTAGTGGTTTTGGCCTTAGGTATGGCCATTTTCCGAACCTGACATTTTGTTCGTTGGTTTATTTTTTTCAATAGAAAGCTTCGACTCAGAATAGTATTCTTTCGCTTCATCTTCGATATTTTTGATGAGAGATTTCTTATTTAGCTTTTTGCTTTTTTAGGCATTTTCGACTCTAATCCACTCGTCGAGCCGTTCCCTAGAGACATCGGGTAACGGAGGAAAATCAATACTGATTTGTCTCGTCTTTCAAGACCAGAGAAGAGGAGGAAAAAATGCTTTCATTGTCGCTAAATTGAATTAGCGATTCAATGTCGCTCGCAGGCGGAGCAGCAGCCACTTCCATTTGCTGGTTTGGCTACACGTGGCGGCCGACACCTGGATCTGGCGCAGTTTTGCCGAGGAGATTTGCTTGGTTCAGGCCCAGGGAAAAGTTTATTTGGCATATCAAGCCAACAATATCGCTCTATTCCTTTCCAGCCAGACTGCAAAGCAGTTAATTCATCTGCTTATGACTTTATTAATGTGACAAAGGAACCGGCACTCAGCGAGAGCACAATGAACTGATAAGTGAATAATATTTCTAGCCTACTCACCATGTAACAAACTAACCTTGTACTTGGGCTTATTTATTTTTTCAAAATAAATCAATTAGCAGTGGCTGTCAACCAATGCGGATTTTTCCACATCGAATTTTGGATAGTAGGCAATTCCGAGAAGGAATTGGGTTCGTGTCGGTCTCACGAAGGCCGATCTTTTTGAAATTTGATCATTTGTTGTACCTGCTTATAGTTATCTCTCATTATATGGTTACAAAACGATGCCAAACATGCTCTAGTTGAATGTCAACCATAATTGAAATACTTTTCACTTACTATTCTTTTCTTGATAGATCGACTGAGAAGTCTTTAATTTTTTTGTTTTCTCAACTTCATTTCACTCTACAATATTGGTATTTTTCTTAGTCCAAGAGAAAATGAAAGTCCAAAGTTTCGAATATAAAGTATGATGAGTAAAACAACGACTACATGGACAAAAAAAAATAACGCGAGAAAACTCATAAAAAATATCAAAATCAATGAAACAAAAAAGATTAGAAATAATAAAATGCCGCTGATTTGACTGTGCTATTTACAGTACAAAATACTTTCAGTTCTATTTTTACTTTCGGGAAAGTGGTGTTTGACCTTAAATTTGCTTCCTTTCTCAATTGTTATCTGAACTCTAGCTAAACAACTCACATAAGGAATCCAACAATATATTAGCTCTTTGCAAATAGGAAGTGAACTCAGACAAAATAATATGTAAACTCTCTCGATATCAACCGGTCAGTATATCATCAATAAAACAAACACTCACATAACGCCTTTTTGGTGCTTCATAGCCAACCCCTAGGTTCCGTTGGTCTGGTGTGTCTTCAACACCAACAATTTCATTTCAAATTTGCTTTGAAGTACGCGCTTGAAAAAGTAACTTTCCTAATTAGGCCACCGTCCTCAGCCTCGAAGGCTGAGGGATGCTACCTCCGAACTCGTTTCGACGGGATTTCGTTACCGACTTCCTTCGTGGCTTTCGCAAGATTTCTTTATTTCTCCTGCCTTTTTGTAAATATCCCACAACCTCATGTCAACAACGCTAGCCACAAAAACCTTTTCAGCGTTTTCAACTGCCCCACGCATATGATCATCGATAGGATGATATTGTTTAGTCTGGCCCAACTTGAACATAACCACAACGACGCTAAAAGGTCCGACAGTCATTAAGTATTTCAAACGCCTTTTTAGTTAGGATAATATCGACACCAAAGAACCTGGTGATCGACCTCGATCTCTATGGATGAAATAATATTTTACGTTACTCTCGTAATGGCAGTTATTACAACCAGAAGTGTTGCAGCCTGCTCACCATAACAATAACGCACACACTATTATGCACAGATTCAAAATCCGGCAAATTATTTGACATCAACAGGAAAAGCCAGACTTCAGAATTTTTTTATTTCAAAATTTTGCGAAGGCAAATCGTTTTGCAATATTACGCAATCGCAACTCTTGTAGTACCTGATTTCACCTCGTACGTATTCATTTCTTATATATTGGTGAGAAATCTACCCACACTATAAATCTATGTGATGTTCCAAGCACATATCGCTAGTGAAGCTGTTACTCACTAGAGCCACCTGACGTCACACACAATCCCACCACCGATTTCAACTAGATGCGCCGACAGAAGGCGATTCGAGCAGGCAGTGGTTGCCGGATGTTAAGGAAGTACTAACTGCACTCTCTACCTCGAGAGGTACCGTCTTGATGCTCACTAGTCGGTGGAACTTCGTGGTATGCAGACGTGTTTTTACTCTGTACAAACTCATACCGAGTACACATGAAGGACAACGTCGAATCCCGACTTCATCGTGTATGCCATCTAGCCCTACAATATCAAGGTCAAATACCATGTTCAAGGTCGAACTTCATGTTCAAGGTCATGTTTCATGTACATGACTGAAGGACGTTTTTCAAGGTCAAACCTCAAACCATAAAGGTTGAATCTCAAGGTCACGCACCTTAGACCAACCCGATTTTCAAGGTCGATCCCTCTAAGGTGACATGGCCTCGAACATAGTTCAAGGTAAAAACTATTGTTGAAGTCATAGTGGTGGGGAGAGGCCCAGATTCGGCTGTAATCTCCTACTATTACAATAACTTTTTTATATGATGACTGGCTGTCGTCATCTTGAATCATTCGATATGCAGGTATAATTATTTTGTTATAAAAAATATTATAAGTTTAGTGTTTTCACTCGATATGAAGATGATGTTGGAAAAACAATCAAATTTGTCGATATCCTTCAAAAAACTTGTTTTTATTGTCAATTTGAAGTGATAAGATGGATTCTTACAAGAACAATTGAGAACTTGTCTATTGAATAGTTATCACATTTCTCACAAGTGTAACACCAGTTATAATCTCTATAAATTTTCCAGAATAATGAACTATCGAAAATGGACCAAGTCAACAAAGAGTTACTATTGATCGTCAAAATCGTTTTGTGTGTCAAGTGACAACGAGAAATTCAACATTGTCTTACCATGAAGTATAACACAATTTTTGAAAACAACAGATGTGAATATTTCAATTAAAAAAAGAGTGATTTCGTGTTCAAGTATTCTAGCAACGAATACGGGTTTCAGAGTTAACGGGAGAGAATCAAATTGACCACGCTAACGGGTGTATCAAAACCCAAAAGTGAACAGTTGAAAATTGGAAGAAATGAAACCAGAAATAGACTCCTAGTAGATGACATTTTCGAAGATATTTCGTAGATTCATCGAGATACTTTGAGATTTGAAGAAATAAAGAATCACACTCTATCGTCATTCCATATGAATCGTGATACAATTATGAATTAGATCTGCTGCGTTTTCGTTTGGCCACTGTTCGTTCAATTTTTCATGTCTGAGTTCCACTCCATGATGGAATAAGATGTATAAGTACCTGAATTCCGAAATAAAATGAACACCGCCGCTCACTTTTTATAATGAGATTTGACTACTTCAACCTATCATTTTCAAAATCAAATGTTAAGAGTACATGAATGATTAATATGATCAGTATTGGTTGAACGATCATATGATATTTTTGTGATATACTAATCTGAATCCAAATAAATACTTCATTGTGAATATTCATTCAGATTCAAAGGATATGGAGTTTTCATTTCCAAATCCAAACAAAGAAGTGTGGAATTCATGTTAACTTTTCAGTCAACTCCGATATCTATCTAGACAAAATATCAGATTGAATTCTGAGACTTAAATCAACATATATAAGTTCCCTAATTTAAATGACATATTTGATAAGACCCCGCTGTTAAATTCATAGTTTTCTATTTGTATCAATACATCACCTGAGTTTAGAGATTGAAATCACAGTGAAATCACGTGAGCAACAAATTATTTTCACAGTGTGGTACAATCAATCGTGAAAAGAGATTATTACTTAACTTGGTTTGATTTATATGAATTTGTTGAAAGTTCAGTTTGAGAAAAAGAATTTCAACTATGACAAATATTCATAACAATTTTTCATTTTATAACTCAATTACCAACGAGAGATATCGATACATGTGAAATTCATCAATATATGTTGTCAAACAATCTCAAACATATAAATAATTATTCATGGGATTGTTGTGATACGAATCGTGGATTATTACGAAAAAATTATGAAAGTGTGTGTGTGAAGTGTGAAAGCCTTTTTGTGTATTGTTTCTGAAAAAAAAATCATTTGAAGAATTATGCTCGTCTGTAAACAGATAATTCATTTAGGATAACTCCAAATATGATAATCTAGGAATAAAAAAGGTCAACTCAAATTTTGAACAACTATGAACGCACATATGTCCAGCAGATTGGAATCATCAATCAGTTTCATATTGAAAATCAAGGTATTACATAAGAAAAAATATAACTGGCGTTCTATTTTCCCATCAGTGAATGAAAAATGTAAGAAACTTTCAAAAGCAAGTGAAAAAAACTACAAAATAACTCTTTATAAAGATATGTTGGGCACCGTATACAAACTGAAGAATAACAGTTTCAGCTGCAAATATTCAATATGAAATTGAAACAGATGTCATTCATAGAAACTTCACAAAATGTGATATATGATATTATTGATATGAAATGACACTCACATGGAACACTATCATTCTCAATGGTGTACTTTGGAGTTTCTGAACAAGACACCTGTCTCATCACCTCATCAGCACCGTTGAGGATAACATCACAGGACGAAGCACCCATTTTTGTCATTACATTATACTTTATGTCATCAGAAAGCGTTTATGAGACTTCATTAATTCATTTTGTGCATATCAACATTACCAATTATGATCTAATTGAGATATTATTCAGTGTTTGAGAGAATACATTTACGCCCAAAGATTTATTGTGTTCATCAAAATATACATGAATAAAACAACATTCATTAATGATAATCATGAATTATTTTTACGGTAATTTTTATAGTAATAATAAATCTTTTTATGTCGACCATGAATCAAAATAATCAAATTCACGAAAAAAAAAATCATTAAATGGAGAGATATTCATGGAGTCCATAAAAATTTATTTATGAATACGTACATGATGAACATACTGAAGGAATTAATGCGTACATGAAAACCATGAGAATGTTTATTGAAAGCACTAATCGATTTATCGATATCATGAAGCACAAGCAAGGGTTTTGGGTGAAATCGGATATTGGCTACAGAAAATATGCATACACGTTAGACCGTGGACTAGAGGTGACTTGTTGAATTCGACTTTCGTTGGCTCTATCTGTATTCTCAGCCGTCTCTATCTGAAGGAGTGATTGTGAAACACAAAACACGGAATCGAAGGCAAGTTCAATAGTTTATATTGAACTGAGGAAAAAACAAGGCCGGGAAACAATTACTTGATATCTCAATTCAGCTAAACCTCAAGGTCCTACACTTTGATACGTATTAACTTTGTTTTTCAATGTTTTCAATTCGAGATACCGATTAGTTAATTCAAACAACTGAAATAATAGGTTTTTCTGAAGTTTGAGGCATTTATGATTTGGGGTAACTCTTGGATTCACGAAAGGTTTCGGAGACGATTACTGCTTGCATTTCTTCATCAATAAACCACTTCTGAATTCTTTGCAAACTTATTCATATGCTAATAATATGGCCAAACACAGAAATAAATTATTAAATTATTCAAAGTGCATTCATATTTGTTTTCATGTGATATTTTGTAGGTTTTCCATTTCGGTAAATTAAAAAGATTTTTTTTCTTCACTTCAAAAGAGTGCATGATCTTGCTTCTGATGTTGTGATGAGATGCTGCAATAAAGCTTTTCAAAATTTGCGAAGTTTCGTAAGCGCAAAAAACCACTTTTCCTGATAATACTACTAGTATTTTCGAAATTGTTTTGTATTCAATGGAGTACTCATTTTGTAGTACCTAAAGAAGATGCGGAAAATTGCGTAAGTTTTTCAAAATATGACAATTCAAGCGAAGAGGAATTCGACAACTGCTGGTAAGCTTGTGTAAAATACCAGTGTTTCAGATCGAAGCATCTGGAACAACATACTGAATACAAGATCATTACCGAAAACTTTAGGTAATTCAACGTGACTGAAGAAAGGTTGGTTGAGTAACAGGATCAAACATTGCAACAAATTTCGAACAACACCAACACAAAGGGACATGAAACAAACGAATGGCTTTATCTGTGATTCTGATAAGGTGGTGTCTGTTTTTTGATCACTGACAGAAAGAAAAAGAGTGAAGAAAAGGATAAATTATTTAGGTATTCCACTTATCAAATTGAAATATGCAGTATTAAGGCCGTCAACAGCTCTTCTGTTGCTGACACTATCGCAATATATCGTTTCACTCAAGAGTCTCTTGGATAAATATGATTGAACACCTAGAATAGCTAGATGATCAAAATCAAAAATGTGTCCATATTCCTTCTCATGTTCAATCAGGGCTATGGGGTTTTTTATAATTAGTTTCTTAGAGTCTCTCATGTGTTCTGAAACTCGTGTTTTAAGATACTCCAGTTTGACCAACATAGCATTTGTGACAGCTTCCACAGTTCAATTTGTACACTACATCAGATTGCATGTCTTGTGGTGTTTTTGTTTTCTGTTTCGAAAATAAATGCTTCTCAACTGTGCCCTGAAGACGAATTCAATTGAATTCGAAACGTTGGCGAGAAAACAATTGTTTCTTTGAGGAAAAATTGATCTTGTTACCTAACCAACCTTCCTTCAGGAACATTATTGGAACACTAAATTAGTTAACTGATTACTGAAAGTAATAAACCTAGAACTTTCGTTAACAAAATAACCATTCTGTATTGATTTCTGATGCAAAAATGCTACTGTGGTGCATTCATGGATAACTTTTTCCTAGTACCCTGACAGTGACTAAAAAAAGAATTCATATATGGATATACCATAAGAGACTCTCAAGAGAGTTTTTTATACGGTGGAAATTCATTTCAACAAATAGAAAATCACATAACTTCTTTGAGAATTTTCAAAAAAACGATCCAGCCATTCATTTATGCGGTTAGTTCAGATCTACTTCACATTCAAGATATTGGTGTTTATCGGTTCGTGGTACCAATGAAATCTCCGTTACTGTTTTCACAAGTCATTTTCGTAAAATTAATGAATACTTCAAGTTGAATGCATAATCATAATTCATGTTACTCATGTATGAGACAGTTCAATTCATGAAGTAGTTTTTTGAATTTTCATAAACGCTTTCATGATATTGATGAACAACGGTTTACTGTAACCATGGAATCATTCATTGGACAAATAAGCATAAATTAATTCATGCTTTCAATGAACGTTCTAATGTATAATAAGAACCTTTTTGGTTGAGTGTTGTCACGATGATAGTACGTAATCATATTCACATGGTTAGTTAAATGAAGTCATATAAATTTCATTTCAATTGAAGAAAACATTTATTTTCAGGGATTATTACTTTTTCTGAAAAAAATTTTCGCTTATATACTTCTCCATCATTGGACGAAAAATGTGGAAACCTTCCAAGAAAAGAAGAAAACAATAACTATAATGCAATGAAAACTTTCAAACAACATGTACATACACAAAATTTTTTCCAGATGAAAACTGGAAAAAAAACCATTTGGAAATGAATACTTTCATATGAAAAACAGATATCATTCATACAAACGCTACACAATATAGTATATGGAAGAGTAAAAATATTAAATTCCACTTGCATGGAAAACTTTCATCTTCGATGGTGTTCATTGTAGTTTCGAGATAAGACTCTTATCTCACCGCCTCATCAGCACCTTTTTGGATAACAACTTCATAGGTTGCCTTTTATATTTAGGGATAAGAGAACAAAAACGAATATTAATCATCGAAAATCACTTCATTGGTTTTCAAAATATTCCCTGAAGATCTTCACACTTTTGCATGCGTTTGAACTAATTGTTGAATTGTTGGATTTGGCTCATCTTGAAACAACCATACAATCGACTGCTGTTTACTTTCGGGCTCATACGCATGAATCCACGATTCATCACCTGTCACGATGTCATAGATGTGTTTCGAAGCACCGCGATCGTATTTTTTGAGCATTTTCTTCGACCAATCGACACGAGCTTTTTTGAGCGAATGACAAATTGTGTGAGATCCAACGCGAACAATGTTTTCGACAGTCAAATGTTTAGGCAATATTGAATGTATGCTGGTCTTGGAGTGAACTATGACCACAATTGAATTCACAATACCATCGATAAACACTGGTCCTTGATAGAGCTTCATCGCCAAAAATTGAATTAAGTTACTGTGAACAACACAAATAGCGCTCGTTTGTCAAAAAGTTCTGAGTACGTATAACCTCAAAAATGTCTGTCAGTCGCCGGATTACAATACTAGGGTACAATACTGTAAAACTTAAAAGGCAACCTATCATTACCGAAAGAGAGAAACCATATGAATGTGTTTACAGCACGTAAGCACATTCATATAGTCAGTTATTGCCAGCTATATGAATTTCATTTCAATTGAAAAGAAAATATTTTTAAAGGAGTAGAGTTGGAAAAAAATTTGGAAGCTCCAATAAAAACCCTTTATAAGGATATAAAATGCTCACCCAGAATTATCTTTCCAATGAATAATATCTGCTTCAACTCTATAACGAACGTTTGTAGTACAAACTGAATAGAAAAAAGTTATTTTCATGTAATTCAATATTCATATGGAAGAAGGTAACCGATAAGATCATACACAATTCATTTTTAGATTTGTTCAGTATGAACATAAAATTGACTTCATTTAGTATCAAAAGGAAATTAAAATAAGTTATAGAATCATCACTAATGTTATTTCAAAATTCACGACAGAACTCAAAATATTATTTTTCTCAATTTTTCTCTCAATCCAACAATTTTTAATAAAAATATTTTCTTTGGATAAGATAGAAAACATCAACTCAAAATGTGGCATATGTATGAAAAGAGTATGAAGCATTGCAAAAGTATCTTCATGATTTTGAAATTCTCAAATCAAATATTCTCCTCCATCAAGATATCATATTTCTTCTGATCATTTTTCATTTTTCTTTACGAATGTACTGAAACTGTTGATCAATTCTGAAATATTCAGAAGATGAATTATCAAAGTTCTCTCAGATTAATGAATACCACCAATGAATAAGCTAATCCTATCAACAGATTCGTATTAAATTCACTTCATGCTCTCATCCAATGTTCCAAAAATGAAAGATAAGAAAATATTATTGAAATGTATGAAACTCAATACTGACCACCTATCCCTGATTAGCAATTCGTCGTAACAAGACCCTTGAATTTGCAATAATATTTTGATTCTGCTCATCGGAAAAAAGGACGGGGTTCAAGAAGCCAACGTAATTAATATACTTATTCTGCAGCTGTAGCCGCATACTGTAAAAAGGATAAATATAAACATTTATAAAGTGCGAAGAACAACATTCAGGTATCTCATAATCATATTAGCCATGCATTGAAAATTTATCACCTGTCATTAACTACATTGCGAGATTTCAAAATAATTCGCCCGTGCTTTCTGTTTATGCCAATTTATGTTCACGAGCGTTCACACTGATTTCTTGTTATTGTTGTGCTGTACGTGAATCACATTATTATCTCTTCAGAAATAATTCAATTTGTTCTAACCGAATGGGTTTTGAATATTCAATGAGAGTAAGGAACTACGCTCAATAATATAAAAAATTATTCTTGGAATGCTGATTTCAATATTTGGAATGTTTTTCCAAGAAAACCAACAGAATGGTTGTTTTTACTATGTCCTCTATACACCGTTTACTGGAGAGCATGTATTCAGAGTGGGCCAAATTGAATTCTTTTAAAAGGAAAGTCATTTTTCCAAACTAGATAGATGAAAACTGATGGCTGTATGTGAGGTTCTGATTTTATGACAAACTCAGTGGTGGAAACCGCATATCGATATCTATCATCGTTTCTGAGTTACAGCATCTTTTTCAAAAATGTTCATTTTCGAGATGTTGCTGTTACTTCTTTCCTGTCAAAAATTTCTCATTTCTATGAAAACATTTCACATAGAATTCAATAGTGTTAGAAAATTATTTTTTTAAATGAGATATCATTAGTTATTGATAAAAAACTATTTTTTTATAAGACACCCGGTATATTCCTGCATATTTCAATATAGCTCAAAATGACATTTTCAAAAATGTAGCACACTTGATGGTTTGCCAACTTCATTTTTGAAATACAGAACATATGTAGACATATGTAGACTTTGAAACGCACACTTTGATCAACTAGGTTTTGGACAACGCGGCGATGAAACAAAAAGAAATTGTTCAGTAGTAGCTATTAAATATTGAGAAAGCGGTTCACAGCAGAATCTGAAACAGATAGCAATTTATACTATATTCACTACTAATAAATGAAACTTCAACAATGATAATAACAATAAAGAAATAACAACAATGAAATATATTTCTCCAGAGAAGGTGTCCGAAATGTTACCAACATCTCCTACATACAGATGACGGCTTTTCTGAACGTTTTTTGATGAATTAATTAGTTCAATAGGAGTGAGATAACAAAACTTTGCATCACAGCCAATTCGTATCTAGAATTGGTTGGCAATTAAAAAATAAGATCTTTCAACCTTCCCCAGAGGTAAAAGTCCAAAGCCTACTTGATCAAAGTGTGCATTACAAAATCCAAATGAAAAAACCTAAAAGCTCTGTATTTCAAAGATGGCTCCAGTAAAATTCCAATGTGCTACATTTGCTACTTTGAGCTCTATTGAAATATAAAGGAATATACAGGGTGTTCCGCAGTTAGTTTACCATTAATAACTACGTGAACAAGTGATCTGAAAATGTTTTCATAAAAGCAAGAAACTTTTGACAGGAAAAAAGTTGTAGACACCTCCACTGAAGAAATATATTTCATTGTTTGTTCTCTATTATTATTGGCGAATTTTCGAAAAACAATGATAGATATCGATATGCGGTTTCCACCATTAATTTTGTCATAAAATTTAATGCTCAGACACAGCCATCAGTTTTTATCTATTCAATGAGTTTCCATTTACAGTGTTTAATTTGGCTCACTCTGTCCAAGTTACAAATATACCCATCGATTGCACGACGACTCAATTCTGCATCAGACTATAAAGTTATTCATATTCTTATAAAAATCGAAAAATTTAATCGTACTCTTTCGAACAACTTCAACTGATCTTGACATTTTCAACCATAATGCAAATTCATATTTTTAATTTTTTTGTTGCACATCAGTATCAAGAAGGATTAGTAGCCACTAATACCATTGACATTTATGTAATTGGTTCAGTTGCCACTAATACCATTGACATTTATGTCAATGGTATTGGTGGCTATTCAAACGATGGCAAGAAGTTCTTTCCGATTGTCGAATAATTGACTTCGGCTGGGTTCAATGTCCAGAAGGCGTAACATATTGGGTGGTTATTTCGGAATAACAGCGCCTATTGTGGAATTTGAGGCGTATGTGGTCAATTCGAATGGTTTCTTGAAGTCAGGATATGTTAGAACAGATTCAGACGTAAGTATTGATCTGCATGTATTGAAGCAATCGATGTCTTTCGTGCGCTCCACTTTTTCATTTTTTATAAGTCATAGGTTTTGTGAGACTGGCTAAATCCTTATGAATTTTTGATAATATCCCAATAGTTCCAAAAATGATTCAATATCTATTCGAGTGTTTGGAATTGGGAAATTTTTGATGGCCGTGATTTCAAGGGGATTAGGTTTGATACCTTCGGGTAAAATCACACGTCCCAAAAATTCGACTTCGTCCAGCTGAATGTTCAATCGAGCTTCGCGCAATTTGGATAAAACAAATTTGAGGTTTTGGATCTGCTCCTGAAGTCTGGTGCTGAATATGATAATTTCATCCCTGTAGACATTTTGCAAATACTTGAGAACCTCATCCATCACTCTTTGAAAGCTTGATGGTGCGATTTGAGATCAAACAGCATTCTCAGGTTTCATAGTGACCATGATCCACATTGAATGTGGTTTTTTCGATAGAATTTTGGGCCATTTTCATATGGTGAAACCCACTGGCTAAATCAAGGGAAGTGAAATATTGAGCATGTCTCGATGTATCGCATATAACATCATATTTGGAGATTGGGTATCAATCGTCTATCGTTTCTTCATTGATTTCACTATAGTCAACGACGACTATTCTCCATTTTTGTTTACCAGATGGATTGAATTTTTGGGCAAGATCCAAATGGGGAAAAACCACGGGCTACAGCTGAGTCATATGATATTTTTTTCGAGCATGTCGTTGATCCGACATTGGACTTCATGTCTGTGGACCTATGAATACCTATAGTATTTGGTATGTATGAGTATTTCACCTGTGGTCTTTATCTCATATTTGATTTTAAAGTAAATGTCAATTCGTGTCCTAGTTTGGGAAAGATATCAGAATATTCTTTGCATACTCTGATTATAGCGGTCTTTTCCCCTGGATTCATATGATCAATACGAATCAAGTCTGTGATATTCAAGTCAGCTTCATTTGATCGAGAATGATCATCTGTCTGTCTATCGGGGTTAGTGAATATGTCGTATGTCGGGGATACAAAGTGGGTTAGAGAAAGGGTTTTGAGTAATTTTACTGAAATCGTTTCATTGATGGAGTTTCAATCAAGGCATATCCCTTTTTTGCTATAGTCACTATTTGTGAAAAATCGATATTATTCATGGTTTATTCTATTGTCAAAATTTCGCCTTCCCCATTGGGTTTACTGTAGGCTATATGAATTCGAAAGATATTTCAGTATTTTTCCCTATCAATTTCTCATTACGATATTCAGGTTCATGTTTAATCAATCTATCAGTCCTAAGAGGCCATCGAAATGGTCAGTTTTGTAATCTGTATCAAATTCAGAAAGGGCTGGTATTGGAACTTGATATCTGTCCTGTTGACAACCAGTTGACGTTTTTATTATGGCATTGGAATGATATATTTTATCTAGAAATGATTTTTCAATTAGTGGAGGTTCAATTATAGATCTACAGCTTCCCGTATCGATGAGTAATTTTGATTTTGGGTTTTTTGTTTCTACATATGGTAAGATATGATTGCTTGAGTGATTGATTTTGGCTCGATTTTGTTGGCTCGTTGTCTGAATATTTGCGATTTCTTCAGGGCATGAAATGTCATCGTTTAAAATATAAGATCGAATTCATTTTCGCAACGATAGTTTTGATCAGGGCTTTCGTTAAGATTGGGGTATTCATAATATTGATATTGCTTGGCAGGTTGATCTTAAAAATTTATCGGGTTCTCATATTCATTCTAAAATAATTCTTCTGAAATGAAATTTGGCTTTTGATTCTGTGGAAAAAATCGTGATGTATTTTGGAAATGATTTGAACTGTATTGAGTTCTGAAGTTGGTTCTGAGGTTTCGCTGGTATTGACGAATTTGTTGATGTGACATTCTAGTGGGGTTCCTAGAAGTAGTCGACATGAGTTCAGGTTTTCACAAGTGATTTGGAGAAATTTGTTTGGATTTGAAAACAATTCGAGGGATACCAAACACTTCTTGATTATTAGGGTATTTTCGAGGTGATAGTTGCCTTAGACATTATTTGGTCGATTGGGCCAAATGGGTCTCGAAAAAAAGTTTGGATTCGAAAAATTATTAGGATAATGGAATTGTCTTTGTGATTGATTTGGTATTGCTTGTTGAACAGTGATGTTCGTGACATTGTTCATGTAGGTATGTCTGGTAGAAGTATTGAATTTGGTTCTATAATCATCTTGGGCAGTGCCATATAACTTTTCAAAATTTTCATATTCGTTTACGTAAACCATCGCATCTTCGAGAGAATTTGGATTTTTGAGATGTGAATTATTTCTCAGAATGCCTTTACAGTCAGCAAAGAATGTACCAAGTGCCACCTTATCACAATGTGGAATTCGACAAAGTTTCTCTTCTTTACTCAGATAAGAATCATTACTGATTCTCTGTATTACGCTACTTCTGATCAGTTGCAACATACTTCCGGAACTGAGTGAGTCTTGGTCTGTATGAGGTCAAATCCTCGTTGCTTTCAGAACGGGAAAAATTCTTTCGAAAAAAACACTTTCATATGAAC
This sequence comes from Leptinotarsa lineolata, assembly GCA_015342045.1. Taxonomy (NCBI): domain Eukaryota; kingdom Metazoa; phylum Arthropoda; class Insecta; order Coleoptera; family Chrysomelidae; genus Leptinotarsa; species Leptinotarsa lineolata. Next base: position 16,030 of record WOGR01000089.1, on the reverse strand, counting down.
ACGGAATTATACAAAAAACACTTTTATCTACTCAGTTCGAATTTCAAACATTCATTATGTAATCAAATCAGATATCATTTACAGGATTCCCACACAAAATACTCAATGAAATGTAAAAATTTCACTTCTATGGAACACTGTCATCCTCACTGGAAGATTCCTACATTTTTTGTATCAAGATGCAATAGAAGAAAGCCAAAATCTCTCTTTGTTAAAAGACAATCTATATTTTTACGTCCAGAAAATTACTTTTTCAGAGCATTTTCCAAACTTTCCCAAGAGTTGAGTCCTGGTCGATTTCCAATCATGTACTCTGCTTTCTCAATCAATTTTACCTGAATACAATTGACGATATGTTCATTCAGAGACGCATCATCAAATGTTCCATAGGTATTAATCAATTAATCACACCTATCAATAAATTTATTTGGTGCGTTACTGTCACTATCGAAAGGTTTCAAATTATTAGGTCGACACTTGAAAAGTTCCAACTTCATTTGAACATTTTGTTGCTGTGTCATTATTATTGTTCGAATCCAAAGTTCAGTATTATTTTCTGTAATAATTTTTTTTGAACTGATATATTACTTAGTGTATTCAAAATATCATCGAGTACCTTCATGAATCAATATTCAATCAATAATTCTGTATTATTGACTTCAGATTCGAATTTTTCCAAAATTGTTCAGCAGAAATTCACAAAATAGTTTTTTTTGAAATCACCGGTTTTGTTGGCAATGAACTGCCCCAAACTATCTCCACCACCGAAATCTTTATGCAGAGGGTTCAGTAAAGGCAAAAAGGGAATCTGGTACTCACAGTTATTTTGGTGGTCCAAAATCTTGTCTCCAATTCCTCCTTCAATGATTACTTGCAGCCTCCAGAAGTAGAGTTATCTCTCGGTCCAGCCAGTACGATCCTCGATGGATCACGATTTTCTTCGAAATTGTGTTTGAGGGGTAGACATTCCATGTCGCCAAAAAGTACTTTTAACGCACTGCACAAATCCCACCGACTGCGCCAGTTGAATACTCGGAACGAAAAATTGTCTTTTTGAAAAAGTATTTATTTTACAAAATTACAATGAGAGACGACTTTCTCTAACGAAGGTTACAAAAAGAAAAAATAATATTAGTTGAAATGTTGTGCATCGCTCCGCAAGTCCAGATAACGATTTCTTGGAAAAACGCTGTCAGCAAATCATATCTCCATGATAACAGCAAACCGTTGGATGGTCGTTACATATCTCTTGAGACCGTCAGTCAAAAAAACATATATGTCATGTAATTGCGAGCAAAACACTTCAACTATTTTAGTATCTTCACTCTAAAATGAAAAAGAAAATTCATTCAAAATTGAAACGAGAATATTTTTAGAAGAGATTAGTTTTTGGAAATGAAAACTTTTTGACTTTCTACCTTTCCATCTGCATAAAAAAATATTGAAAACGTCCGAAGTAAGGACGAAAGCAATCAACTTCAAAATAAACTTTAAAAATAAACTTTATACAAAGATGTGTATAAAGATGCATAGAAGTTACTTTCAAACACAAACTTATGGAATTATACGAAAGGACAAGTACTTTAGAAACAACACGCATTTTTTATACTCTGAACATTTATTATGAAATTATGTCAGATATCATCCATAGGAAATCTACACAATATAGTGTATAAAATAGTTGCGACAAAAAACAGGGAAATCTGTCATCTCTAAAGGCGTATTTCTAAGTTTCAGAATAAGACACTTGTATCATTACCTCATCAACATCTTTCTGGGTTCTGGATGATATAACATGATCAATCTCTCAATTCATTCATAACATCACGACTTTTTGTCAAGAAATAGTCAAATCTATTTACATCACGGTGATATTGCCTGAAGACATTTATACGCTCATTTGAATCAATCCCAGTAATAGTAATCTTGTTCAAAGAGAGGGAAATATTTTTGGAAGAGATCAGAATGTTTTCGTATTCATACCTGCATACAAAAAAGTGCGAAACTTTCAAAGTAAGCAATGTAGTTCGGAATAAACTCTTTACGAAGATGTGAAGATCAGCGATAACGTATGAATTTTACTGAATATGAGAAAAAATAATATGAAATCGCCCGCTAAGTCAATTTTTATGTTAATCTCACGTTGGTGGATGTTCTTTATGTATATTTTCATAAAAAATGTAATCTACGTATCCTTAAAAAGGTAATGAAGATACCGAAAAATTAACTTTCGAAATATCGCTTTTTAGTATAATGATTCGAAATATTCAATTGAATGATTATTTTTCATTTTCGAAATTGAAAAGCAAACGGAAACTCAAAAAGATCTCAGTTCCGAAATCAATATTTTGGGATTTATGTTTAAATTTTCAGAATTATTGGAATCTTAAATTAATATTCACTTCTGAAAAATATGGATTTCGACATTGCTTGTAAGCTTGTAATATGTTAACAGGTCACTGAATCCAACTTAGGAATATTTTTGATGTGTTTCAAACCATACAAAAATGATATTTTGAATATCAATGTCAAAGAACATATTTCGATTCTGGGACGTAAAATCAATATGTGATGAATTAGGCCGATATTTCATGAAAATCAAGTTACACTTTATTTATTTTTACTGACCAGTTCACAAAACCGCAATACGTATTTTGCTAGACAAAAGCTTCCTCAGGCATCTTCAAACTATGATGAAGACGCCTAAGAAAGCACTCAGATATATGGCGAAACACGTGTTGCGATTTTGTGTGTAAATTTCACCATGAAGTGTTTCTTAAATAATTAATTTCAATGATTAGGCATTGGGAATTATTTTTCAGAAATTATATTTATCATGCTCTGAGCACTTTTTTTTCTGATCAAGACGGCTTTTTCTGCCATCGAAAACAGTTGTCCATTCAATATACTCTTGACGTTCGGGAACAGAAGGGAGTCATTCAGTGTCATTTTATGACTGAACGGTGTATGAACACAAAAGTTTATTCAACTCTTACAGTTGACAGAAACCAAAATATAAGTGTCCCATATTTCAGGAGAAAATATCAATATGACAAAATGTGACTTTCAGAATTCTTATATCGTTCAGTAACACCTGTAAACAATAGTTGAGAAATGATTTATTTCTTCTACAGAACAGAACAAATCGTATTTAAATGAGTCCATTATTTCTATGCGATATCAGAACAACAGGTATGTTTGCCGAAATATAAATCAAATAAATCCGACCAACGTTTTACCTTAAAAGTTATTAACATTTTGACATAATAATTGCCTCTCCGTTTCCCAGCATGCCCATTTTTATAACTTAAACTGTATACGTTTGTGGTGCTTTTGTCGACTGTTCAATGTATTATTTAGTAATAGTCAGGCCGATCATTGTTTATCGATGTCCCGCTGATTCCCAGATGTAATCAGTGTTAATCGGCAGAGTTTTATCTCGCCTCCCCCGTTGAGCAACTGTTCAGGAACCCCATACACGGCCGTCTCATTTAAATTAGATATTATACAAGGTAATGGTCGTTCTTATTAAAGATGAAGATAAGCAGCAAGCCACCGTATAGAAAGGAAAATGCATGCTGGAAAGAAATAATGAAAAAAGTACAATGATATGGTATATAAACTGTTTTGTAGCTTCCATCGCCATTTGGATACTGTTAAATTTCGAAGTGGATCTAACTCAAGTAGCTAACCCACCACGAAAACAAAATAGTGGTTTTCATGGCAAAAATATCAATTTCCATTTTTAAATGTTGCTCAAAATTAGAATTTGCTTTCATATTGTATGAATGCATACTTTTATGAAGATTTTTTTAGACACTGTCTTTATTTTCTGTGAAACAAAAATATTGATTTTCGTATTGCAGTTTTATAGTGATGGAAGCAAGGTTTTGTACATGAATATTTTAAATTTTGTATCGATTTAGTGAGAAATATGAAATATATGATTTAGATAGAATAAAAGACACTATACTTATACCGTTAGTCATACACATATTAGTGCTAGTAAATAAATGGATGATTTTAGAGGATATTCATCTACTAATATTTGGTATCAACCAGTAGACCACATTTAATTAGAAAATGATATAAGGATTGTGTGTAGACATATTGCTACCCAAGTTGACTTCCATAAAAATATATTCAATGCAGTTTAAGGCATTGTGTAAACTAACCTCATCAGGTATTCATTTTCTTCGGAGTATTCAGAGAAAACTAAAATCTATGTTAAAAAAGCGTTTGGAAATATGAGTCAACAGGAAACGTTGAATTTCAAAAGTTTCAGTATTATCGTAACTATCATGTATGTAATTAGTAAGTGATTTCTATATGTATGTGGGCTATTTTCTGGTCACGGCCAGAAAACCCGAAAAATAGCCTTCATAAAGTTATCTTCGGCCGTGAAAGTTTACATTCTATGATTTCTATATGTTACAAATTTCAAAAAAATTCAATTCTGCATTAGTTACCCAAGTATACCGGACAAAATTGTTAGATCGTCTAGTTCGTGTCTTCCTCAAAGATCATTCTTCACAGCTAACTATCTTTCATCATCAGTGCTGGTGATCTACAGAGATCCATATTGTGTTCAACCCTGTCGTCTTCCATTTGGAAAATTCGTCGCAAGTTACTTCCTGTATATGAAAAACGGGAATTAATTTCACTTAGTCGGTACGACCAACCGATAGACCGGTTTCGAGGCAGTTGCCTCATCATCAGTACCGGCTAGTCACTTCAAACGGTGACTATTGACATTTGAGTATCCTGAGCAATTTTTTTGCCACCATTATATCTTCTGAAGTACCGAATAACCATTAATTCGCTATACCTACCAATAAAATGGAACAGAATCGTTAATTTCATATGAAACAATTATTTTGAGTGAACTCTCTGAATGTGAATGTATTATTTTGGCTTGTTGAATGAGTATATCCAGAGAGCAGGTTTCATTGACTGATTGATTGAATTTGGGCATCAAAAGTGTTGTAAATATGAATTAGTTCAGTTATGTTGAGAAAACTTACGAAAGTGTGTTTTGAGTCGATTATTCTTGATTGCTAAAGTTATATACTTTTGAGGGGGTTTGTTAAGTTTTTGAATGGAATAGTTATCAAGTAATAGGAGTAAGAGGAATGAGAGAAGTAGAAGTCTCATACTGCAAAAAAGAGAGAACTTTATTTTTCACTTTCTGTTTTTTGATTCCATGTTTGGAATATTTCTTTTGATCAGTTCTAATTTTATTGTTGGTTTGAGCTACGGCTCGTACTATTGTGTACCTGTTTGCCAATTTAACTTTCGTTTGTTCTATAAAATAAAGTTGATCATTCTCTGAGAACAAGGGAGGCATACCTCGTTCACTAATTTATGAATCTGTTCAAGTTTTTGTTATTGGTCATTAACGTATTGGCTAATCCCAACTTTTTCTTGCAGATCGAATGGATCTTTGGAACCAAGGTGACCAGTTACAATTTCAAAAGGTGTGAATTTTGTTATACAATGAATAGAATCATTGTAATGCAATGTTGCATACTTCAATAAATTCTGTAAATATTCTTCTGGTGTGTGACTTTTTTGAATGCAAATTTATTTTAAAAGGGTAAAATGAAACCGTTCAATGTATGAGTTAGAATTTGGGGTTCTTGGAGTAGTAAAATGAAGTTTAATTTCATAAAGTTTGCAAAGTTTTTGGAAAGTTTTATAATTGAATTCTGATCCATCATCACAAATGATCATGTGGGGAATTCCGTAATGAGAAATGAATATCAACAATCTGTCTAGGATGTTTATTCTGTTTATGGATGGAATTTGATATTCGTGCCCAAATTTGGGAAAGGTGTCTATTATTGTTGAACATTTCTCTTTTGTTATGGGCAATGTATCAAAATAATTTTTTTTCAAAAGGTTTGGATCCCATAGGTATTGCTTGAAAATGTAGATTCGGTGGTTATCTGTCATATTTGTTTTTTTGACGAATATTACAATCATTCATGAAATTTGTTACGTCTTGGGTTGAATTAGACCAATAGTAATTTTTTATGATCGAGTCAATAGTGGTTTAAATACCTCAATGACCACTTTTGTTTAAATAATGATATTGGATGTCATACAGTCTGTCCTTTTCTTTGACATCGATTGAAAGTTGGGGACACAATTATATTTTTGGTTTTTCTTGCGGACGTAAGATTGTAGAGTATTCGTCATTGATGAACCTCAATGGAAATATTATCTCGATATAATATTTCTCGTTAAATACTCTAATCAAATCCCATAGTTTTCCAATTTTTGAAACTCACTATATCATGAAAGGATCTATGAAAATCGAATAGTGTGGACGAAATCTGTTGTTTTGAATGAAATTCTGCAAAGGCTGGTGAAAGTGCAACATATTCCGTGTGTTTTTCTCCATAAGATGTTTTTATAGAGATGTCTAATGACAATATTCGGGAAAGTGTTCATTTGCTATGGCTGGATTTATTAAAGAAAGATGACTTCCTGGCTATGTGTAGGGGTTTTCCGTCAGGTAATGCTATAGTAATGAAGGGTAAAATTCTATTATCTATTATATCAATTTCTAAGATATCTATCTCTCCTGAAGAGTCTTGTATCGATAAATTTATATTTTAGTGAATTTCTGAATCATCTTGCTCTAATACCTTTTAGTGAAAATCAGTAAAATATTGATCATATAAAATATCAAAATTTTGCCTGTTTTAATCTGGATATTCATTATTGAAGAGATGTTGATAATCAGAATTCACAACATCTCTAAAATCATTATATTGGTCAAAAGTTTCGTTTTCATTTAAGGGATTATTTATCTGATGTAATTCTTCGGTTTTGGTTATGGTTGTTATGGACATAGTCTTGGCTGATTAGATTGTGATGAAAAATAGGAATAACTTTGATTTTGAAAGTTTGCATAATTCAGTCTTTGTGGCAGTATCAGTGTTTGAGAGCGCGCAAAATTTTGTTGAGAAGTTGGATCTTCAATAATCGAATTTGGGGTCGGTTGTAAACCAGTGTTTCTTTTTTATTCATAAGAGAATAAAAGTTTTCTTCTGAAATGAGATATTGTAGTGCAGTTTCTGATGAATCGTGATTTTTTAATCGAACTTCTGTTTGTAAGTGAGGAGGTTAACATTTCAAAAACGTAATCAATACAAGTTGGTTGATATTAGAAATTTGTGCAATTTTTTGTTCTCGGGTAATTTGATCCTTATTGATTGATGTAAACAAGAGACTTCTTAAATATTGGCAGTGCATACCAAAATTGTACATGATGCACAAAAATTATTGATTACACATGCTTCTCCTTAGAATATTGGAAGTATATCCGAAAATAATCTGAGTTCTTGATAATTGAAAGCCATATCTGAATTTTGATTTGTCACGTTAAGATTTCATCCAAGTGAGACATTTTCTATAGCTTGAAATAATTACCGAAATCTGAATCGATATTTTGAGGTTTCGTATCAGAATCTGAATTATTTAAAATAGTTCTTATTTGATTTCTGGGAATTCTATCACTCGCTGCAAAATCTCTTAGGTTACGAAACATAAATGAGATATACTGAGAAAATTATATTATACATATATAAAATGATATGGAGAAAAGTAAGATTGAAAGGAATGAGAAAAAATGTCTTACGTTCCAGTTCTGGGTGATTCTCAATTCGATTCTCAACTGCTATGGTGTAGTTTTGGTTTTTAACTGTTACGGTGTAATTTTTCTCATCCGCTGAAGGTGTCTTCGAGATATTCGTTCCTGAAGGCTCCCATTCCAGCAGTTTAGAAATCCAGTAATCACTTTTCAAGGGTTTGACACGATTACTCTGTTTTCCTGAAGGCTAGCTTTCTTCTCGGATCATTCACAAGTCCTTCCTTGATATGGGAATAATCCTTGCCGACTGCACCAGTTATGTTTCGAATCTCGCAGTCATTTGGTCCGTAGATTCAAACATGTGATTAGTGATAAAAGTTCTCTGAATCGCTGAATTACAAAGTAACATGGAAATAAATATATCCACTTTGATAACTTCAAATTCCAACTAATGATATTTATTTCCGAAAGCTTCAATCAACAACAATATCAAAATAATAGGGATCAAAATAATTGATCCCTTATCTCATTCTCAATAACTATTTATACAATCCTAAAATGTAGAATCAGCAACATGATCGGTGAGAAACGATAATTCTTCACGAAGTGGGTTCATGGGCAGGAACACTGTCAGCGCTATTTCTCCGGTGGGCACTCCAGGCACGGCCCAGCCATGTGGTCCGGTGGAAATGTATGGTCCGGCGTCAGGACGATGCAATGGTGTTCATGCATATGTTACTACGTATGGCAAATACCCGATGGAAAGTCAACAAGTAACTCAGTTGATGCCGCGCAGAAAGCTAGTTGGAATTGATTTTGTTTGGTCGCGATACTCAGACGGTTCACTCCATCTGAAGTTACCTGCCCGGTACTAATGAGTCAGCTAGTGATCCAGATGATAACCCTCAAGAGTACATTTTTGAAGTATATCGGGTGATTTTGTAAAGTGGCTCACCCTTTTTACTTTTTATCATTGGAGATAGAAATACGAAATTTGGGGGTTGTGTATTGTTCAATTTACATTTTTTGACATATTTACTTGCTTTGCCGTACTTCCGGTTCGACTGAAAATGACCCTAACTTTCGATTTTCAAATGGGACATCCTATATATTTTTACTTATTTCGATCGAGAATGACATTCTAAATCCAAAAATACTTCACTTGTCAATATATGACAAATCAAATCATTTTTATTCTAATTTTCATTTTTTGATGTAGAATGTCATGATTAGTGTAAATCGCTTCAATTTCGATCGAGTAACATGGGAAAACTACGACTGTGAGACTTATGACTTCACAGTCGTTTTAAGAATTATTCGATAGTTGCAAATATGAACTTCTCCAGTCAACTCGATTTTTTCAAATGGAAAGGGGGTGGCTTGTCAAACCAGAAGTACGGCAAAGCCAGTATATATGTCAAAAAATGTGAATTGAATTACAATACACATCCCCTTCATATCGTTTCTTTATCTCCAATAATAAAAAATTCAAAGGGGTGAACCACCTCAAAGAATCACTCGGTATGTGCACTTCCCAGTCAAATTGAATGATGTACATTCAGACTTACCATTTTTTATGAAAAGTATCATACCACCTGGTTCAAAATCGAAAGTTACTGAACATACACCTAATTTGAATGATAAAAAAATATATCGTTCATTATAAAAACTTGAAACAGGCGGTCCATAATGGTTTGATGGTTATAGATCACCATGGTTGAAAAAGTATATATCAATTTGTATACTAACCTGAGAAATGAGCCTACCAATATGTTTCAATAAGTAACTTCAATTCGCATGTCGAATCCATATACGGTAAGACAATGGAGAACGTTAACAATAAAAGGAACTTTCGAATTGATACCCATCAGGAATCTATACAAAGAGGTATGGGTAACAATGTTCTGATAGCTTGCCCTTATTCCAAAACATTATGAATATTTGCCAATGTTCTGATAGCTTGCCCTTATTCCAAAACATGAATATTTGCGGAAGACTTTGTTGTTATACATATGGGTTAAGATGAGGTTTGTTATATCAAACCATTATCATTGAAGTTTTGCATATTGAATATGTCGACAACAGTCATTTACGACTTTTTATATGATGTCATCAAAAAACATTACATACCTCAAGCTTTTTTTTTCTACACCGAAACGGATTCATTGATACTGAAAATAATGAGAGGTAATTTTTATGATCACATCATTGTGAATATTGATAAATTTGATACTTCCAAATATGTGTTGGGTAATGAATTGAATGTGCCAGTTAGAAAATCAGTGATTGAAAATATGTAGGATGAACTTCCGAATGATCCCACAATCAGTTTCTATGACACCGATGCCAAAGAAAAACACATTCAAGAGTGTCAGATGAAATTAAGAAAGCTAAAGATATCAAACAATTCGTTATTAAAAATCAACATTCAATTGACTAATATATTAGAATTGTTGGAAACAGGTGGTACTATATTGCGAAAGATGAATGTACTCAGAAGTAATTCACATGATATCCATGCGCTGATGTGCAATAAAATCGCTTTGTCACTTCAAGATGATCGGCGATTTATAATTATTGATACTACCAAGACATTACCTTGGGGCCAGAGAGATTTTGATTTATATCTATCGAGCTCTCAAAAAAATTTTTGGATTCTTTTTAAAGTATTGAAAGATGGTAACAATATCACTGATGGAAAACTAGATCTTCTCATTGCGTTATTGTGAGAGCAATCGGGTTATCGATATTCGAAATCCCCATTTTTGTTTTGTTTCAACAATTTGGAGAATTCGTATTTGTTGAATGATTCAAACGAATAGCTGTACCTCACTTCCATTTCTACTTCCAATTCCATCAGACATTGGCGGTATTTATGGCTTCAAAAGACGAGGAGAAGGTCCCAGTTTGTCATTCGATTGCAGTAATTAATCGAAAAAATTTGCAGTGACGCAGCCAAGTCAAGTAACACAACCAAGCCAAGCGGCCAATCAATCATTCGATGTTTTTAAACCAACAGTTGAAAGCCGCTTGAAGTATGTACATACTACCATATTATGCATATTATATTGTCCAATATTTTTTTATTTCACTTCTTGTCAGAACTATGTCTTTGTTGAGAATGTCATTACTAAACTCCAGCAACCCCTCTGCACCAGGACGTCATCTCACAAGGACCTTGTATCTCACCACCATCGGCAAGGACTTCCACCCTGAAAATGGACTTCAACTCAGACCGGGAGGGGCAGGAGGACCAGGAGAATAAACTGCCGCTGCTCTTCACCATAAGACTACCAACTTTGTCGGTGGCTTCCACATTGACGGATTTGTTGGTAGTCTACAACAAGGACTTTGATGAGTCACTGCTGGACCTCGCACTATCTCATCATTCCTTGATGCATAGCCAAGGGTATAGCACCATCTCTAACTATAATATCGGAAGTTGATTTGGATAATGAGTTCAGCATCTCCAGAAAAATAAAAAGAGGCAATGGAGAGGTTGAGAAGCCGGCAAAGAATATCAAGAAGTTCAGGTCTATGAGAACGAGGGAAGGCAAGCTGGGTTCTTTCCGGAAAAAATGTGAAAAGAACGATTGGTGCTCAGCCTGCCGCACCTCTCCAGCTGGTCCGAAATGTGGGAAAGGTAGAAGTCTCCGCAGAGGCCATCTCACTTCTGCGGTAACACAAGAATGAGCCAATGCAAGGGGTCTTCTTCAGTAACATTAAAAACATTGGCTTATAGAAGCGCCTGACTTTTGCTTTCCTCAGGTCGAGTGGGTTGGAGTCGAAAAATGAGGTGTTCATCAGGGCATGCCAGGATGGTGTCTTCAACACTTCAGTCTACCGTAGTCACGTGATGGGTATAGAGGTACTGACATAAGTTGCAGAGCCTGCTACGAGGCGTAAGAGACCCTGATGCACTTGCTGTCAGCATGTCCAGCATATGCAGTCTGGGCCTATCCATCGACATAACGCAGCCCTAAGAGTGCTTTATAACCATCTACGGAACTCTTACGGTATTGACGATACACCGATATTGCCATACGCTCCGGGGAATATTGAATCTGTTATGGGAAACGAGAAGTGCCGAATTTATTGAAACTATTCGTTTCCACCCTCAGGCTCCTACAAGCTAATAAGCCAGATGTAGTCCTTCTCGACTATCAGAGCAAGACGATATTTGTCATAGATTTTTCAGCTCCAGGCGGAACGAGATTTTTCCTTCGGACTCCACAGACTCCATCAAGGCCTCTCTGTCAAGATGGTTGTTCTGATTATTGAAGTCCTTGGTGGAATGATGCCTTCTCTATTCTCCAATCTGGAAATCATTCCGGCTTGCCGCACTGTAATTCTTGGCTCACTGCGGTTGCTCGGGGCTCATGATTTTTGGACTCAATGATCACTTACCCCACCGTGTGTGGAGTGGTCGTTGGTTGATAATGCTGGCGCGTCCTCCGTAATACATCGGGGCTTCGCGGGATAGGGCCTGACCAGCGCATACTACGTTGATAATAATGATAATAATAACAATAATAATGTTTATTCACCAAATATAGATAAGAGGTAAACATGATTCTCAAATATAAAAATGGGGAAAATAATCAATGGCATCACAGAAGGAGCAACGACGAAGCGGTGTTCTGATGATATTGAATATAAACTACAACGATACGGCAGAAAAAACAAAGTTATGCAAATGCCTCCACTGGAAAATTCAAAATTTCAAATATGGAAGTTAATGTGAGACCAGAAGATCAATCACTCTTTCACAATAGATCAAAACGACCTAGGAAATCATTAACAGAAATTGATATTCAAATAGCTCACAAAGGAATAATTCTACCATTCGAAACACCAAGAACAGTTGGAGGAATTATAGGAAGATCGCAATATAGAAATAATGTCCATAGTATGGGTGCTATAGGAGATTGCAGAAAAAGCTTTGTTGATATGTGTGATATGCTGAACTTAAGCAATGAGGCAGAGTTTTTGGAAAATAATATCGAAAATGAAGGAATAACTTGGAAATTCATTCCAGCAAATTCCCCGAATTTTGGAGGTTAATGAGAAGCAGGCGTTAATTCTTGTGAACATCATTTAAATAGAATATTGGGTAAAGGTTCGGTAACATATGAAGGGTTCTCAACTTTAATCACCCAAATTGAGGCAATCCTCAATTCACGTCCGCTATTCCCTTTATCCTCCAGAACTAATGATATGGATGTCCTTACTCCTTCCCATTTTCTTTTTGGATGACGATTGACTTCGTTACCAGATCTAGATGTTCGGGAAGTTTCAACAAACAGACTGTCCAAGTTTCAACATCTCCAAATGCTTCTTCAACATTTCTGGTCATCTGAATACATCACTGAACTGCAACAGCGATGTAAATGGACGAAGAAGACAGCCAATCTACAAGTTGGACAACTCGTTCTCATCAAGGACGAAAATCTGGCCCCGTTATATTGGCGAATGGGAAGAGTTAGCAAAGTTTTCCCTGGTCCAGATGAAAAGGTGCGAGTCGCCACTATAAAAAATTCAAATGGTGAAGTGAAGCGTGCCGTGACAAAACTATGTCCACTTCCTGAAGTCGAAGTGGCTGCGTTAGAGTGAAGATATGCGGTTCACAAACTTTTATATAGAATAGAATATAACTTAGTTTAACCATTTGTAGTGCATTCCTTCAATATTTTCTTTTGAAAGGCACCCTTTCAAGGTGGGGGCTATGTCCAGAATATTATAACTTCGTATTTTGTGTAGACGTTCGACGATCTGGCAAAATTGTATTATGTGAATGTTTCTCTGTATCGGCATTTTACCTCACCCTATTATGGATACAGGAATATTTCCGATCCTTCCCACGTGTTGGGTTTTTCGATAGTTTAAGTGGTGTTAACATTAACATTTTGTACAGAGACGGAGTAAAATAGAATACAGTACAAGAAGGTTGTGTTGTAAACATCTAAGAAAGTGAAAATTAAATACAGGTAGCAAACACTGGAGTTTTTTTATTTAGAATAATTGGAGTTCGAAATCAAGGGGATATTCCCCAACACTTTGCTTAACACTTAAATTCATTACTACTTTAAATTAATTCGAAGCGCAATACTACAGAAAATTCACAAATTAATACAACAACTACTGTCCTATTCAACAGTTACTGAACTTAAATCGAAATAATGACATTTCACAATAACAAAAAAGAAACTAGCCGCTTAGTTTTTTTAAATTAATACGAAATACTTGTTAGCACGGTTACTGTCAACTACAGCAAGGACTACAGTTCGATCATTTGAAGTAAAGTCATTTATTTATCACTGGATTACTTTCCCATTGTTAACTTAATCATTAGAAAAAAATATAAAATAATGAATTGATTTCTGCTATTATTAGATATCAATAACATGATTTCTATTTTTCAAATTCTGTCCGGTAGACCCCAAGTATCATACCTTTTCGGAATCAGCTCGTTACGGATTATCTAATACTGATACCAAATATCGGGTGTTGCATTTAAAACAATTACCAATGACGTCATCACATTAATATGTATCATCCTGTATACTGTTGTTGTAAAATGTAGAATATTAAAATTAAAAATCGACATGTTGCAGGTTTTTGTAGAACGACCTTTGGTTTTGGAAATATCGAATTTATTCCATAATTTGCGGACACACTGTAGAAATACACTTAGGTATAAATAATAGTAGACCTTGAGTCAGTTTCCTCAATCGCCTCGTATTGACACTTCCAAGCTGAAAAACAGTCCCCTAACTGAATAATGAGTAAGGACATTGTAAATTTTCTGAAATAAATCTGGCTCGATTGGTATACGGCAAAAAACCGAATACTTTGAAGGCTATAATCAAAGTCAACCAGTTTTGCAACTGTGGAGTTGGCCAAAATAAGATCAAGTCAACGAACCAATTCATTGCAGCAATATTACATAGCACGAGTTGGCTGTTCGGAAAGAATAATTACAGGCCTAGGCGGACTTGATTTCGCAATGAATTTCAACGACATTTATTTCCATGTGTGAATATGATTTGGTGTAATTATGATGGAGTATTTAGATTTGCATTATGGCGAACGGCAGTGCCGTGAACGTAGGCTCTGACCATTACTTGTAACTCATAACTTTTATACCGGAGGGTCATAAAACGCAGAAGGAACTTGAATTGATAATAATTCATTCACATGCCTCATGGTGAGTTAATATTTCTGATAACGGCTTGATTTTTGAATTAGCAACCTTCCCAATTCTATTAAGTAATAATAATAACAATACTCAATCTGAAAATATAGTACAGAGAAAAAAAAATTGTCGAAAGATGAAAGAGAAAATTAGCTCAAGAGAAAAGTAACGAAATAGAGAGCGTTTAAGGTGCTAAGATGTAGATGTAGATGGTAGATGCTGGTCCCACCCGGCATCACCCGGTGAGATACCATTGTAACGGCTTAGGTAGCGTGAAGTTGCTTACGGGCTAACGTTTCGTTGCTGTGCCGCTTTTTCCGGTTTCGAGGGTGGGAATAGAAAAAAATTGCATGAAGGCGCTTCTAGAGTCAAAATACTCCGGAGGTAAAACAGATCCCCAATCAGATCTCGAAGTGGGGGTCAGTGGCGTATTGAGACGATTGGGGGCCCCTGGCGGGAAAAATTTCGGGGCCCTTCAACAAAATCAAATAGCCATTTGCTCGCGAACATTTTGATTTTTTCAATAAATAATTATGATTTTATGGATCCTTTTACTTGCCAGTAACCAATTTGCAACTAACAGTCATTAGTAGGTGGTTTGAATAATACACGCATGCGATTTTGAACGAAACAAAATAATGTTTGTTCTGAAAAAAAAAAATTACAATAGGTAATCTCGTTGTAGTATAATAAATAATATTGATATACAATATATAAGTACATACACTTTCCCTGAATATACATATGCATTTCAAATGAATTTACGCCTTATTTTCCTTCTGAAAACTCATCAATTATTTTGTCGGTCTCAATTTTATCCAATATATCTTGTTCTATATATAATATAGGAATATTATTTAAACGTTCCTTCCCCATCAAACTTCTTAAATAGTTTTTTACTCTTTTTAGTACAGTCGATTTTCTGGGAAAGGCACCACCCACTATTCCCACACTAGAATCCACAATGCCAGAAATAACTTTTCGACAAAGTCTGGTCAGGCGAATTCTGAAATAGCTCAACATCAACAAGGCGTCTGGTCCTGATGAAGTGCCTGTCATCGTACTAAAAAAGTGCACAAATGAACTTGCAACAGTATTTTTCAGACTTTTCAACCTGTCTCAGCAGAAAAGTGTCTTTCCTTCTTGTTGGAAGATTGCTCGCGTTCAGCCTATTTCCAAAAAGGGAAAGCCGTAAACCACCATATTCTTAAATATTTGGAAGGCTTTGACATCTT
>WOGR01000088.1:11232-33659 GCA_015342045.1 Leptinotarsa lineolata | reverse complement strand
AAAAAGGCTCGTGTCGATTGGTCGAAGGAAATGCTCAAAAAATACGATCGCGGTACTTCGAAACACGTCTATGACATCGTGACAGGTGATGAATCGTGGATAATAAAATGGATAATAAAAAATTTTCCCATATGGTGCAAACTTTTTGAATCTCACTGTATATCCTATTTCACGCAATAAAGACCATTATTATTATCATTATATTCCCATTCAAATATTCACTGCTTTTTTCCTCTTTCATTTCAGAATTTCTTATTTACCACCAAATCATATTTTTTCAAGAGAATAACTGTTTCAATGTTCTGGTGGTATGATGGCAATTTTTTTAAACTCTGGTGAATGGACTGTTTTTTAATAAGGATTTTTTTAATTTCGTTTAATTACCAGATGGATCAAAATGGTGTCTTTATGAAACCTCCTCAATCGTCCCGTATCCATTATCTATTTTGCGCAAGAAATGACACTTCACTTCCCGACAAATTCAGCCTACCATAGCAATTAGTCTGTTGTTAAACCGAGGTTGTTAGATTTTAACTGCTGATCAAATTTATGAAATTCTCTCCCCTTCAGCTTGGGTGACGTGTGTCTTGTTTAATTATGAGAGAGGGGAGCATTCAGGGAATATTCATATAGTGAATGGAGGAAATTTAATTAAAATGGCTTGTTATTACAGAAGAACGCCATGAGCACATAACGCATAAGTGAGACTCACTATGTTCAGAAACGGAGGTGTATAATTTATTAAAAAAGCAATTATGGAGGACAGCAGTAATATTTATAATTGCGAAACTAATCTTCTTAATGGACCGTATGACGATTAACAGCAGAAACTAGTCGAATTCTAAGTGTATGCAGTAATTTGTAACGTCACTTACGTTACATTTGTTTTATTAAACTCTCAATGGCCGCAGAGTACTTAGAAATAGAAACTCCACATATGACTTGGTCATCTAGATATCTGAATAAATTTCATCACATTAATTAACTACGATTAGAGTACGAAGAATTGCACGCTGAAAAGCAAGACTCTTCTAATTCTCATACTGCAAACTTGGATTTACCAAGAACCATCATGGACAAAACCAATATACCAGTAGATCAGTCGAACCGTATATCTTGATCCACATGCACGAAAAAGTTCCGTGACATTCAGTATCTTACTTTGATAGCAGAGAAACACTATCTCCAGTTTGTTGATTTCCATCTACCTCAGGGTATAGATAGAGTCATCAAGACAAAAGCGTCATAAACGAACAAAACTAAGAGAAAGAATCGATCACACTCATTATACATAGTAGACCGTATCTGAAAGATCGTAAGAATTCTTTAAAAAGTGTTTTTGTAGCCTCAAAAATTAAGTTGTTTCTGCAGCCTTTTCTGAGATTCTATTGAAAACGTTATTGGCAAAGTTCAGGTCCGAAAAGCAATTCCACTCCTCCATTACAGCTATCATTTTAAGTACTTTTCCCATTAATCGTACGCAGACAGGCTCTCCCTCGTTGGAAGATAAGTAGATCTGCAAGCTTATGCAGATGACCTTGTCATTTTGGCAAGATCCACGTTGAGAAGGGTAGCTCGTAATATCCTCCAAAGTGCGATGGACGTTGTTCACAGTTGGTGTCAGAGGGAGCAGATATGTGTCCACCTCAGCAAAATTGTGATAATTTTCTTCACCAGGAGACGAAAATTAGACGATTCAAAGCCACTTTCCCTCAATAGTAAAGTCATTCCATTTGGAACAGAGGTGAAATATCTTGGCATTGTCATAGATAAAAAACTCACAAAAAGTTTTACACAAATCCAAACTGTCCCTATAGACATGTCGGAGGATTTGTGGTAAAACTTGTGGTTAAGTTCCCAAATAAATCCATTGGATATAGGTGATGATTGTCAGACCAATGATCACTTATGGAGCAATTGCCTGGTGGCCGAAACCTTTACAGAAAACGGCTCAGGTGAAGTTATCTGGCTATCTGTGGTGCCATCAGTTCCACACCGTCAGCCATGGAGATCCTTCTAGAACTACCTCCTCTCCACATTTTTCTGTAGAGAGAGACTATATGGACTGCATACAGCAATCTAATGCAGAGTTCACTAGACTGCTGGCTGACACTAGAAGTCACAGCATTCTGGGAATGCTGTGACTTCTAGGTAATAGAGAAATTTAGTTGTTGAAGACCTATAATTATTATCAAACAGAGATGGTAGAAGGAACTGAACAAATTTTTTTTTCAATAATTTAAGCACACATAATACCAAACTGATCGATTCATGGTTCCTAAGACCCAACTTGTTATTTTTATACATAAATGGAGAAAATTGAAGCAAGTCGGCAGGCTGATGAAAACTATCATTGGATGATTTTAAGTGAGATCCAAGTGCTTCGAGGGTTGCTTGGCTATCCAAGAATATTTTTATAAATTGATAGGGTAGATCTCCACCCGAACTATAGGCAGTTTGATATATCCGAAGTGGTTATGTGACTATACTAACAGATATCTGTATTTAATATATTTCTCAGGAACTCAGTTCTGACTACTCGAGAATTATAAAAGACAGATTTTGGTTGACTCTTGGAGGCATTATGTGTGAGCCAGTAGTCTACTATGTTCCGGATGGCCCAATCTTCTGTCTATGGGAAGGATACAGGTCAAGGGGATTTTTATTGCTGCTGATAGCACTGTTGGTGCGATGCAAATGGCACCAAAAAAATGGAGACAAACCTCTGTACGTGGTCATTGGTATCACAATCATCACATGTTCCTAATGGTTTTATACCCTCTAAGCCCCAAGATTTTCCTAAGAGTTTTTGACATATGAGTAGTTTGGTTTTCGTTAAAACTTCCCAAATGCGTTTTCCAATAAAATACTACCTAGGTTTTAGATAATTCGCTGCAAACGAAATGATCCCAAATATTGAAGAAAAGTGGAAATGGATCATCATTCCTGAATCTGATGGAGGGGACTATCAGAACTCTGTGGGAATTCACAGATCTATCAATTTTCTGTCAAAAACATCGGGCTAACTGCCATAAAAAGTGGGATAATGCCCCAATCTGAATGCAACCACTGACTACTTTGAACCAAATGACACCATGAAGAGTCAATGTAGTTGGTTTAGAATGTTAATGTCACTCAAAGAACTGGTACATCTTGGTAAGAAGAGCGGAGTTGCTGATGCTACCTGCTGGTATTTGAATATTAACACTCCTTGTTGAGTTGAAAGTATTCAAATGAGATAATACTCATTTCTGTTTCTGAAGTTGACTGTGTTATTCAAAATTAAAGTAAATATCCAGTTTTCTCCGTTCCTCCCAACTAATCAGACAGAAACAATGACTAAATAATAGACCAATCAACACCGAAGTGATATTAATTATCCCAGTACAGAGCAAAATACATATTTAGATTTCTGGAGCGGCTTTGTTCGAATATCCCGGAATATTTGCAGTTCCGAATAAGCGGCCAGCGTTTAGCAGAAGTGTAAAGCTTTGAACGCTAATGCGGCCTAATGTAAGCGAGCAGTCGTGTTTACTAATAAAACATATCGGTAATTAAGCGTTCCTAATTTGGTAATAAGCATCCGCAAACGCAGAATTCAATTAACGGAGCCGGACCGCACTCTACAGAGAGATAGAGTTTCGCTTTGCAGGAATACCAAATAGTCCAATCATAATAGTATATATGTAGTTATAATACTACCTGGGCTGAAATGTCTAGGGCCACAAAGATGGCGCTAGTCTTATTGCATTCACCGCTTTATCAGTTAGTACAAATATTCAAAAGAAAGCTGTTGAAATTTCATGGATATTCTACTCATAAGGACACTACTTTTATTTCCAAAATGATATTTTATGATTTTTTTTTATAAATTCCATCATTGTCGTCGATATTTCCATTTTCTTCGTCACTACTCCTCTAGTCGATGACAGCATCGTCTTCAATATCATTCTTCGTCAGTTTCTGAACAAAAATAAGCAAGTTCATACAAATACAAATGATTGAAAAATTCAGTACAATAATTTGTCTTAATAATTACATACCTAATTGAGTTTTGAACGAATCACTAACATAACTTGGTAGTTGATTTCAATACATCGGTGTACACTTCATGCGAATATACAAACAGCGCCCTTTCTCAATTACGTCTTCCTCGATGATGTCACTTATTTCCGATGAAAATGCCTTTTACTGGATGGTTTTTTAAAAGAGGATATTTTATTTTCGAAACGAATTCTGTATGGTAGGATATTTTTGGACCAGATTTTTTCCGTTTATTTAATAACTCTGCACAAGTACTTCTCTTGACCTCCGATGTTGGGTAGTACACTAGATTACAATTTGATAGTCGATATTATTACCTTTCTTTTCGGTTAGAATATTTACATTCTGAGTTGAATCATTATCTTCACTAACATGTGGTTCAGAAATTTCAATATTTTCTTGAGAAGTTGTAGATTGGACTCCTATTGATTCAGAAGTCAAACTGGATTGCAATATTATTGAAGATTCTGTAGAGGAAGACTTTAAATGAGATGGATCTGTAGTCAACTTACGTAGCAACAACGAGATTATTGAGCTATTGTCTGTAGGTACTTGTTTTTCACTGTTTTTTGTCAAATTTTCAAGTACAGAAGTTAGGTATTTTTCCATAAGTCCTGTTAAGGCTTTATAGCATCCCCGATGATACCCATTTTCTGTATACTCATCAGGCAAAATAATGTGTTCATATTTAAGGTTATGATTTTTTTCTGATTTTCAAAACAGTTTGGCATTTTTTCAACGTTCCCTCCGAGAACAATGTATTATTTTACCACCACTTTTATTACAAACGAAACAAATTAATGTATCTTTTTACTAAAATTACACTTTTATTTCACTAAAAACATTGGTTGTACCCACGCAGAATTATTCAATACATCAAATATGATACGCACTAAAAAATCGCAGTCAACTAAGCGCCCTATCTCACTCGCACCCGCTTGAACAGTTGTTACCTCGCGCTCGCACCTACAGCGGACTTTCAATGTGTCTGGCAAGATGTAAAAACCATTAAAACTGCCCGGCTATTGAGGTAACATTTTTATAGGTCCCCAAGTAACACATATAAAATTTAGCTTGTATACTATGACGAAAGTATAATTATAATTTATTGAAATTTAGGGGTGTCTGGCAGGGGGTAGCAACCGTCACAAGTGTCCGGCAATGAATGACGAGATTTTTGAAGTTATCCCGGAGAAAATATAAAAAAATTGAGCTTTATACTTTAACGAATTTCATATACTATTTCATATACCTTTGCTACCTGTTACCTGCCCAAGTAACCACTACCCAAACTCCATAATCGCTGGTAGTTCTTACCGGTATGAGGTACATGCACAGAAATTTTGATAGAAATGGCAGATAATTGATGAAAATCTATAACACGTACAGCTTGTCAAAAATAAGAAGATACTTGAGAATTCTCACAACCTACGCGTTTCCTGGACCAAATCAAAATTAGAAAAGCTTTTCTTATATTTGAGAAGCTGTACATAAAAATATATTTATTATACTTTCTCAATATTGATATGGTCCAGGTAACGGTTTTCAAATTAGCGTACCCACACTGTCACAGGTAAAAATAATTCAAGTAAGTTAAGTACCTAGTTTATTACCTACAGTGTTGTTATATAAGGGGTAATGTAATGAATCATTTGTAGTTTAATGTATAAGTTTGAAAATGTCCTCATAGGACGAAACTGCAGTAACATCAGTTACAAATTAAAAGTGGTAAAAAACATAGAACATTTTCATTTCTAATTTTTCATGATGATCTCTTACCACGTAGTAACGGCTACATCCATCAATTCATTCTGAAAATCTATTATACAATTACAGAAAGCATAAATGTGGCTTCAATATCGAGAAATAAATAATACATGGCTACTCATGATACCGATAACGTTATAATTGGAGACTTTTTTGGAATCATTTATAGATATTCAGCAGAAAGAGGAAGAATAAACCAAAAAAGAAGGTAGAGGAAGATCCTAACTTCATCAGTCAGATTAAAGTGTATGTAAATGATATAAAATACAAATTCTCGTTGGGTGAGAACCATTTCAATAAATAGTTGCAGGATCTGCAAATTTTGACAAGTTTTCACAATAAAACTCACAAATTTTTAACACGCATGGGATAAGTGGAAACTTTTGTTATTTTATTCATAACGGAATATCTGTACAGGTTTTTTTTCCTAAGCGACTTACTGGAAATCGAAATCTCCATTTTGACTGGAATATCTACAGAGAGTTCAAATTCGCTTTGCAGGAATACCTACGCTGCGCTGTTTCAGCGATTCTCGGCGTGTATATTTGAGATGGTTGTCGTGTTTGGTCAGAATTAGTAGTCTCTAACCTCGGGCTGATCGGATCATGCTCGGATTCATAATGTAATACCAATATGCGAAGCTATTGAAATTTATTGGGCATTGTTGGTCAGGTCGATTCAATTTGGTAATCCTTTGCGAACCGTGAATAAAGCTTTCGGAACGTTATAAAAGCCACATCGATCGCGTTGATAACAGCGAATATTATGTATCACATCTGTACCCGAGGATGTATAACAACGTTTTGTTGGACTCTTCGATAATGCATCACGGATTACTGCGAATAAACAAAATTAATTTGGTCAAAACTTGTCTTTTCCTGAAAATGCCAAAATCGTGAATTCACCTGAATGTTATTAAATCACCAAAGAGTAAAAAAATCCTTATACGAAGAATTTGGGCAATTCGAATATGCGGTTGGTTACATCGTTCACTGGCAGATGGGGCGATGACAAATATGTTTTTGTTGTTCGCTTCACCCTAGTTCGAGAAATTCGGTTTTCAATTATGGAAAATTATCGACTTCATGTTGATGATGAACACTACCTAGGACAGACATATCGAAGGTATACTGATATCACTTTACGAATTCAAGATTTTTGCGTTATGAGTTCAAATATCCAGTTCTGTAGAATTATTAGGTGATGATTTTGAAGCATATACCAATAAAAAATAGTGTAAAATATTCGTGTATAATCTGGTCTTCAATAAACTTGCTCTATTTTGGCGGGTGTTTTAAAGATCTCAACCTTTCAGTAACACTGAAATTGTTGATTTAGGTATTTCATTGTAATAAAAGAGGCTTCAAAATATTTTTAAAAAAGCTATTTTCTATTCATCCAAATATAACACAGGCCAACAAAAAAAAATTTTTTGGAAACTTTGTTTACTTTGATAGCTGATTTTTATAGATTTTTGTGTGCTGAATCCAAATCTGTTCTTAGTTTTTTCGTATCATCCATAGTTTTTGAGAAATTTTAAAAAAATGTCAAAAACTGCTGCTCTCTCTTCCTATACACATATATGCTAGTTCCAACTGCCAACTAGTTCTTTTCTTTTAGTCTAGAACCAAGTAATTCAACTTTTGCTTTTGTTAACTCAAGATCCCTAACTAAGTCGTTAAGCTCAATCTGAGTAAACAGTTTAGACTCAATATTTGCGGATGGAACTCTTCATCATCTTGCTCATCTATATCTGACAGTACATCAGAAAATACAAAAGTAGCAATCATCAGTGTGGTTTCTAGGTTCCCTCCATACCTTAGGAACAGCGTACTTAAAGGCTTTTTTCTTCTTTTTTTGACCATTTTCTAAGATCTTCAACACAAACATAACATACCTTATGCTTGGCCCGAGATTTATCCTGATCACCAAGTTTAATTCCAAAATATGAGAAATAAACCTTTTTCACAAAGTCTGTGATGTTTCTTTGATTTTTTTTTTATAACAACCGCGATTAAACATTTTAATGAGCACATGTACTGGAAACCAGAAAGTAAGGTTAGGTTGACAGTAAACAAAACATCAGCTGTGAACAGAACAATATAATTTCCCTTTTTGTGGACAGTAAATGCGTTTCAGCAGTGCTGCAAACTCTTCTACATCAAGCACAAATTATTTTACAATTTTATCTGAAGTATATAAAAGTTGTTGAATTCTGTAATAAATCAAAAACCTTAATATATTGATGTTCAAATGTGAAAAAACTGTAGTTGATACAGCTTAATAAGTGTCATATTTGGATTTAGCACCTTAAAAAACATAATAATAAGGTGTTTTATGTAAAAAAAAGATTTTCATCGATGGCCTGTGTAATTAATAGAAATTATTCACCAATAAGTGTTGTTTTGAAGCAGTCATCAATTAATATTTTTGGTTTTGTCTAAGTCGGTATCAGAACATTTCATGAATCCATTATGAATTTTCTATGTGATGCCACTGGTCAGTCCCTCTCATTCATATTTTTATGGTAGTTAGTACAAATGAATAATTTTAAGAATTCAATGAAGCATGCCACGGTCTGCACAATAATCGGGGGTCCCTACGGTCATTATCATTTGAAAATGAGATATGATTTGATTAATTCCAAGAACTTTAGTAATCCGTCGTTTTTGCAAGATCCGCTCGGTACTCGTTCACTTCTTGTAAACAAGTTGTTAACAATCGTGACTATTCGTTCAGCCTCGTATTATCGCCTTCAAAATGTTAAGGTAGTACCACTGCACGGGACAAAGACTAGATGAGCACAATAACATTTACAATTTTCAATTTCAGTTTCCTCTCTCGGGTTTCGATGTGATGTATCATTTGACGCGCGTTTCTCCCATTATTTTATTGATATAATAACAATGAAAAGATAAGAGTTTTACGATCCTAAGTAGCTATGTCGTCAAATTTAATATCCTAGTGAGCAGATGAATCGGAGTGATATTATAACATTCCAGCATGAGTAACAAGTGAAAGTTTAAATCAAGTGACGTGAATTGCGACAGTGTTTTTTTGCGGAAGGTAAACAAGAAAAGCGAAGAACGACTTTAGTGAAAAGGGGACAAATGTCTTTAATATGTGGCGCGATTTTTTCAAAAAACCACCCGGGAATCACCAGTCGTATCAACATATGAAAACTAAATGAAAATGAACCTCGAACATTCTCATTCCAGGAACAGTTCGGCTTCAGGAAGTTCTTTCTCTGCAAGACTCTCAACAGTACCAAGGCGAAATGTAGGCGATAAAGTTTTGATAACATCGGTTTCCAAGGTGTATGTTAATCATAATAAATCTAATTGCGCAATCGACGCGCTTGTTGATACAAATGAAGAAACCTGTGATAAAATAGACTATGACATGCTTAGTAATTCTATTAGGAACTCTAGTGATTTTCCGAAGCTCAGGAATCGGATATTCGAGGATAGCCTTGAGAGTCAAGAAGTTGCTTTATACCTAGGTAAGAATTAGCGGGCCTCTCATAGTTTTCTTTTCTATTGTATGAAACATCATGCAGGTAAAGAGAATTTTGGATTTAACACTGGGTAATTCTTGCAAGCACCAAAACTTTTATGGGCATTACTAGAGGATTCAGGACTATTCGTATCTAGAGAGATAAAATTGCACCGACTTATTTATTTACAAGTCTTATTTATCTTATTTCCAATTCATTTCTGTACATGGGTATCTCGTAAATGATAAGAGATAGAGAGTCGGTTAAATTGTGTCAAAGTTGCGTATTTTGAAGACCTATTCAATGATGTGAAAAATCGAATACAGCTCTTTTGGTTCTGGAGATATATAGGAAAAACCAAAAAATCCCAAATTATTTTTTTGCCTGTATCTTCTTTATTCGCAGACATATTGCAAATCTGTCCATATTTTGCTATTGACACTTGATGTGGGCTATCAGAATATATCCATGAATCTTTTATACAGGGTGTCATCTGACTTGGGCCACCCCCATCTTTGAATTTTCATATACGGACCTGTATTCTTCGTTGTGGCAGTTGTGTAAATGAAAATGATATCGATAAATTTAGTGGAATTTACTCTTGACTGCTGTTCAGGAACAATCCTGAAAACGAAATTTCATTACTTCATATCACTGTTTCATAACTGAAAGCTTCTCAAATGAATACGTTTGAACAAATTTAATTATATCACTTTTTGCTAAAGCAATTTAAAATTTTGTATTGCTGCCTAGATGACCCCCTGTGAGCATTTATATATGCGACTGTTGCTGATTACTTTCTGTTTGAGTTTTGAAACACCCGCGAGGCCTGCACAACAAATTTTTAGAATAGATTTTATACAGTATGGTGATGAGAAATACCGATAGATTGAGTTTTTCTACAAGAATACACTTCAAAGAGTGGAAATGTCGAATGAAAGTTAGTAAATTTGACGAAACTGAATTTTTGAAATATTTTCCCCAATGGAGAACTGAAAAAAAATTCAAAAGTCTACCTGTTGTTCACTGAATCTATATTAGTCCTATTCAGTAGAAACAGAAATTATAACTACGATTCTTCAACTTTTTCTTCCAATACTTTGAAACACTTCGTTATTTCATAATTCAATATAATTTCTCAACTTCAGTATTCCAATTGATATCATTGAATACATGAAACCTCGTTTGTTTCAAACTTGAATCCAGGTCGTTGAAAGAATTTTTATCACCTTTGAAAATGCGACTACTCAATAAACCAGTTGACTAGGTAGTAAAACGGCAATTTTAGAGGGGACCACTTACTAGTTACCCCATACAATTCGATAATAATGTCTTTCCTTTAAAAATGATTCAAATTACCTAGCAATAAAACTGTGGGAAGGAAAAAATAGAGTGCGGAACTACTCTACTTCTTGATAAAATCGATCAACCGATTAGAAATTTTGCGAAATGATATGGCAGAAACTGATATTAACTGAAAAAGCAGCCCTAAATGAATATGAATTCATTTATTTTTTTTGAGGACAAAACACAAGCACTATAGGAAATTCCTCAAGGCGCTCTAAGAGCGGTGCCTGTGCTAAATTAGCGATTCACGTTGGATTTGAATGGCTGGAGATTAAATTCATCTGGAGAAACTTTCTCAGGAAGTTTATTCCATCTATCTATCTGTACTGATATGAATGTGAAAGTTTGTGAGGAAGGATAATTGTAGGTACGTTTGTTTGTGACTCTCTCACGCCTAAGTGACTGGAAGGATTCAGATGAAACTTTACATAAATACAGCTTATACATCAGAGTAAGATATAGACTGAAATTTACAATTTTGGTCATAATATAACGATAAGTATTGAGTAAGTCGGAAAAATTCTTGCTCCCTGAGAACTATCTTGGCGTGCGCTGCCTATACCGTTGGATTTATATGAGGTACCGTGAGATTGTTTATCTCAAATATTTCCAAATAAAAGTCCGCGATAGCATGTACCTACCTCTTATGTGGTTGCCACTATATGCAAAATATAGATGACCTTTGTCTTTTACACTGAGTAATTTGAAAGAATCTTTTGAAAGTATTCACGATAAGATTAACTTGACGCAACGCAGTAAGCCATTACGCGTCGCGTCTACTGTAAGACGACGGGTGACCATACTTGCCGCGAAGAGAGTTCTGATAGTATTCGAACTGCACGTCTTCTCTTTATTGTGAATTCTTCTCAACATAGTGATAGTAGTTGTATAGGCTTTCAGCTCTTTCAAGAAATACTGTCCAACTTCTTCGAAATAGCATAGGGAAAAATGTTGATGAACCTTATCTAATTCTGAAGGATGCATACTAAAATCAGCAGGAGATAGTAAAACTACGGAATAAATCATCATTTGAAATAATTGATGAGTTGAAAACAATATTTTTCAAATGAAGCTCTCCGGATGATATGATGATATGCTAAAATATACCATCATTTGGTGGTTTTCCTTCGAAACTATTTGCAAGTGAGTGGAATTTCAATATGATCGCTAGACGTCCTAGTCACAATAGAGATCACTTCAATAAAACAGCTGAAGATTTGAAGGAAGGAGATGACTATAATTGAATCCTCACAATTAAGTTGAAGCTTCTAATTTAGATATTTCTGAAACATTAGATTAGGTAGTGTTGGTCGACTAATGTAACTTAATTTCTAATTGTTCAGTAACTGAGTATTTATTATGATACCTGATATTCTACTGAATCCTACGTATAATTATTGAGTAAACAAAGAACTATTTGGAATGAAGAAAACGATTTTGCCATCAGTTCAAAATGTAGACACCATTTATGAATCATTTTGTTTTTTTTTCAGCTAAAACGATCACGATTGTAATACCAAATTTCACTAGTTTACAGTATGCATACACATATTCTACGTACTTTAATCTATACACAATATTCTAATGAATCAAATTTTCGTTATGAACATTGGTGATTTTTTACATTTAAATCTTGACTTTCATTGGAGTTATTTTCATGACTACATTTTAGTGATGGTCAACAAAACATGGATACTTGTGTGTGTGAGGAAATAGGTGTGAGGAAATAGGTGAAAATTGAAATCAATAAAAAAATAAACAAACAATACTTTTGGACTCAACTCAATTAAAAAAAATATCATTTTGTATTTTTTCCGCAGTTTTACACAAGCCCGATATCAGTGGTGAATATTTTGAAGACGTGCAACTTGAAGGTTATTCATATTTCTGCAGATTATTTCCACCACAATCAGTTTTTCATAGAATTAAATTGATTAAAAGGAATGGTAAAACTACTTTTTTGATGAAATCACGATTTTACCACTCTATTTTGAAGGACGAGACACAAGCACTACAGAAAAATCTTTAAGGCGCTCTAAGAGTGGTGCTTGTGTGAAAGTAACGATTCAAGTTCGATTTGAATCGCTGGAGAGGAGAATACATTCATTTGGAAAACCGTTCTCTGGAAGTTTATCACACATAAACGCAGTTTTTCAAATGAAAGAGTTTTGAAACAGTGAAGTTCGAGGTGTACTGACTTGAACCTCAACACTATGAGTAGCCATAGTCCGTCGCGTATTTCTGATATGTACTGCTCTTGGTGAAACCAAATATGTCAAGTCACTTGAACCCCTCCCATGAAAGTATCTGTAAAAAAGAGACAAATTTCCACCCTTTTTTGTGTTTCAGACTGTCAAGGTTGCAAGTGATGCTCGTTTCTCCAATTAGGCGGATGGCGCTTTCCTGGATGGAATCCAGCAGCGTCACGGTATGCTTAGGAGCGCAGTTCCATATATGAGAACAATAAAGTTGCTGAGGTTTGTACAGTTTTCTGGTTCGGAATAGTAATGCAAACTTTTGAAGAGCAGCCTTTGCAATACCAGCGACATAATTGTGTCAAGACATATTGGTGTCCATTTTAACCTCCAAACAAACTTATCGAAGCAGAAAGCGGAATTTTCTGTCCAGACATTATTATTTCCGTTTCGGAGACATTTATCTTTTTGGAGAGAACCGATGTGTAACGATATACTGGGTATACTTGGGTATACTTATTGTCATTATTATTATTGTTATCACTATTTTTGTTCTTATTTGAGCTGTTCTTATTTATAACAAAGGAAGATCCTATATATTTTACTCTACTCCAGTTAATTAGTCATTTTAGGGTTGAATCAGACACACGTTTTGTTTCTTTGTGTTTGGATTCTTATGTAAACCTGAGTAATCGAACGAGTGACTGAGAAATATATTTGAAGATAGAATAAAGCATACTATTGAACAGTTACCATCGCTTAATTTATTTTCCGCTATTACAGATGCCTGGGTTTTCGTGGCCTTGAATTGAACCTCAATTCGAAATCACCTCTAGATCCTCATTAGGATATGAAACCTCCTGTTGCCGGTGGAGATGAGCATCCGCAGCCGATGTTCTGGAATACAAATGGAATGACTAGACAAGTGTGCTGTTGTCAACAAAGCAATATATTGGATTCTTCGTTTTTTCCAATTAGTCGTTGATATACAATTGAAAGAGAGTTGGAGACAATATGGATCCCTGGGGAACACCAGCGTTGATGGTAAAAGTACTCAAGATATATCCATTGACAGCCACTTGCAGAGAACGTTTTTTCAGGGAGCTGGAAATCCATACATAAAAATGATCCGACAAGCCATAGCATCATAGTTTGGCCAGCAACCCCTCATGCCAAACACGGTCAAAGGCTTTAGAAATATTGAGCGCAACAGCTCTTGACTCTCCAATGTTATTCCAAATATGGGCCATATAATATAGGAGGTCGCCTGTTGATCTTTATGTCCGAAAGCCATGTTGATGATCGCTCAAGATGGTAAAACATTCGAAATATTTTACAGCTTTCTCTATGATTTTTGATATCATTGTTAACGAAGCAACTGGTTCATAGTCATTTGGAAGACGTTGTTGAAAAATAAATTCCGGCATTGTGGATTCTAGTGTGGAAATAGTGGGTGGTGCCTGTACTAGAAAATCGACGGTAGAGTGGGACGCAAATTGTTTAGCTAGTGGATTTGCTTTTTCTATGGCTGTTGTTGCAATTGAACCATCCGCTTGTGTTGGTGGTGGAATTGTGGATTTTGTAAAGTTTTGATTAACAGCTTCAGCTACCGAACAGATCTGCAGTTTATCCCTTATTCTCTGACCGTGAAGTTCTTTGCTTTCATTTATTTCAAGTTTGCAGCTGTTGCGAGTATTAACAAAGCGAGTTCGATTTTCGGCACTTGGATTTTTGCGTCTACTCGCCATAGTGTGTGGTAAAAAAAGGCTTTAGGGAAATTTTGTCCTACGAAATAGAACATTGTACACATTTGCCTACTACAATACACCGTTTGGGAGTTATGAGCAAAAAACTTGAAAAGTGCCGTTTTCCGGTGGTTTTTTTTCAGATAGCGGAAAACGCAGAAGGATAGGGGAGTCTAAAACTTTGGTATTTTACTCCATAACTGTCCTAAATAACAAAAATATCATGAATCGTAATGAAGTATTTCTCCTCATGAAAGAAGAATTCAACAATCACTTAAGTTATTGAGGATATCTACAGTCACGCAATGATTTACAACGGATACACCAATGAGTAGGATCGTCACAAAGATAAATATCCACAACGATTGTCACGTACATACCGCGAGTTAATTGAATGAAATTAATTATAATTTGAAAATCGAATTTAAATACGATCAATATAGAAATTTTTCATTACATTATCGATCCCTTTGTTTTTACGGAAACTAAATTGAATTCCAATTCCTGCATTCATTATGTTTACGAGTTTTCGAAATAAATGTAGCGGTTGGATGTATTAGCCCGGTGACAGATGTTCAGCTCTCGCAACATTATTACCGATGTGTGCTTTTAGGAAAATAGGTAGGCATAGGTAGCATAATAGCGAATATTCGATGAACATTTATAATGGAAAAGTAAAGTGTATTCTTCAACAAGATTATATTCTTGATGATTTTTAATGGTCATTTAATCTAAGTGTGAGCTTATAAGAAGAGGTAAAAAAGAAAGTTCAAAGTGACTTGATGAAAAATTTTTTGGGTGTTTGAAATAAATCTACTCACATATCGATAAAACAAAATCCTTACTTGCCATTCTAATATGTTGCATCATCTTTGTTTTTTTGTCGATACATTCTGCATTCGTTTCCCTTTCATTTGGTGTTCCGTATGTGACGAATATACAACTTAGTGCCCTTCTGACATGTTGCGCCATATTTGTTTTTTCCTTGCAATGAGTCATTCATTTTCATGAATAATCACACATTTTCTACCAAGCCACGTCATACGAATATAACTCACCCACCTTAACTCTTAACATAGACCAGGAAATCATCGCTCTCAGGTTCCAAGTTAAGTACCTTGGTATCTATGTAGATAGTCTCTTCAAACGAAATCTTTACTTTACAGGTCTTTCGAGTAAAGTCTGATCTCCCATTTTCAAACTCTACCAATTCAGAAACTCTGTTTCATTTTCCAAATTGAAGATATCATAGCTTTTGCTTATTGGAACTTCAATCCAGTATAGCATCATAGGATAGGGAGAAGTGCGCTTTTTCCATATTTTCTTCTGAAAAATATTACAGAAACGAATACTAAAAATTATAGTGAAAGTTTCTCCACGGTTTTGCTGTGACAAATTATTTAAAGACGCAAGCTTATTGGACATCAGGCAGTTGTCATCATACATCTAACACGAATATATTACAAGAAGAAAACATCGAAATTTGCATATATTGTACCATGACTATTGAATAACCTTTCCTATTCATTCACAAACTGATGTTTTGTGTTGTGTTACAACTTGAACCTGGTGTTGCGAGATGAAAAAAAGGTAGTGACTTCCAATTGATTCATCAAAAATGAATAGAACTGTGTGGAACCTGAAAACAAAGTATAATTGCAAAATAAAATTTGTTGACAGATGAAAACAAGTGATTGAAGTGCTTCAAAATGAAATGTTTATTTCTGAAGAAATCATGGTTCATCGAAAAAATGATGGTCTATATGTTATGCAAAGGAAAGGATTGAAAAATACAGGAGAACTGATGGAAAATAGTGATGGTGTAACTGTATCATATCTTGAAGAAAAATCAAAGAAACTAAGGAGCTCACCCTCCTGGCTCTCCAAGCTACGATACAATCTACAAAAGGTTACGTAGAACGTTGAAGCATTTGATGATAAGATAGCTGAAGCGAGAATAACATTGACTCGCAAATACAACAATCTAATGAATCGAAAACATTACTTACATTATCTGGAAGAGGGAAGTACTCAAACTGAAGACTGGATCGAATTCAACAAAAACTGGTGACAAAAAGAAAATTTTTTGGTCGTTATGAATGAGTATGCATACAATTGCTAAATCGACAATTACCAGCGACGCGTTGAAGAAACGGCAATGACTGGAAGTAATACTGTAACGAACATTGCAGGAAATATTGATGTTACGGTTGATATAATGAATGAATGAAGTAGAATATGGAATTGAGAGTTTTCGTTAGAACCATATTTAATAATTTCCAAATTTATTATTTGAATTATTGATTTGGAAATGACAAATGAATGTAACTCGAATTCAAATATAATTTTTCTGTTTTTGACAATATTTTCAAAACGAGTAGATCGATGTCTTATGGCAATGCACAAATGGGTTTTGTTCCAAAACTTGTCCTCTATAAAAATGAGACTGTGTTTCTGGCTTTCATGAAAAAAACAAACACAAACAATCAAATTAACATTCCATTTTGACATCCCTGGCATTTGAATATGTAATAGTTGATGTCAAGTAATTCGTTTACTTCCTGGATTTCACTCATTTTACATTCTTAAATGAATGTTTGGTGCAGATTTCACCCTGTTCACTGGGCGGAAAAAATATTCCTCTTTATGTTGTCTCTTTGGCAAGCTTTTAAATTTATTCACCTGAAGCGTGTTTGTAACCCAGCAAACACAGAGTTGTTCGTTGCTCTAATAGAACTAACACATTTTTCACAGAGAATTAGACACCCCTGGAAAGAATTTCATGCTGCACGTCGCTAGCATGAGATTCACAGTACGACGGTGTTACTTTTCACTAATGAACTTCGAAAGTAAACTCCATCATGGTTCTCTGCCTAACAACTAGTAACTAGACAATCGCCTTAAGGTTCATCCTGTGGTTCTTGTGTTCTTTCCTAACCCTAAACCTCGCCAATTTTTATTTAACAGGGTAAACTTTCAGTAACACATGAATTATTTCGGATAGGACTTTACGGGATATGTTGTCGCGAAATTTCTCGCTAATTTCCAGGAAGTGATTCACAGAAAGGTAAACAATGAGCTATTCGGAAGATGACCTTTGTTACTCTTCTTAATTTCCATGGCATATTTTGCTATTTCCAGACATTTGAAAGCACCAAGAAGTCTAGGGTCATGTTCAGATCTCAACATTCCGTTTACTCTGTGTCCATTCTCTGAAGGGTTATGAGAGATACTAGACTTGTCTGATCTCCAAAATCGGATATGTACTGGGTAATCTTTGACATGAGTTTCAACAGATCGCTTACTCTCACCAATATTCTTTTTGTTACAGTTTCCAAAGCTTATGTCATATATTTCCGACTTTTCATTTTCCAAAATGATAAGTGTTACCTGAAGGAACCAATTTTTTAATATGGAAGCTTACGGTTTCAATAAGTTTCAGAGATTACCTAGGATATGAGGAATATATTTCAATTTTGATTTCAAGATGAAATTTCAATTCGACACGTTCGAAGTGAGAAAGAGATTTGGAACTGGTATCAAATTCAGGAGATCTGCTCATTTTATAGTTGTTAGAACGGTTCATACGGATTAGGTCACGAAAAAAATGTACAAAAAAACTGAAGTATTCGAAAAATAAAATAGGATCGATTCATGGGCGACAATTCAGGAAACACAATCTAAAAAAATTTGGTTTCAATCGACATTCACCTATCCAGCTCTACGACTCAAAAACTGTTGATTGGAGAGTGTTTGCTCAAATGAACTTTTTTGTAGCAAATTCAATAATCTACATACTCATTTTTCCTAAAACAAATTTTTCAATACCAAAAAATCAAGTTGAAACCAAAAAACTTCCTCCTGTGTTATTTATATGTGAAATTGAATTTTCGAATGAGCGAAGCATCTGATTAACTTAGAATTTTTTTTCTATGAAAATATATTTTTTTTCAATAAATCATCAGATTATCAGGTAGAACCAAGAAAAAAATATCGCGAAATTAACATTGAAATCTCCTGATAAAATTAGTGGCAACGTATGATAGTTTTCTCCTAATGTTTCAGAGCCTACTCGACCGTAAATGTATGCTCGTTCCCCTGTCTCTCTTGCCCCTACAGTCATATACGACATGTAACTCTCTCTTTCAGTCTTCACTAACTCATAGCTCCCTTGTAACGCTCTCGTCACGCAATCACCACCTTACTTCCTAAGTCAAGCACACGTGAAGAAGTTTTACTTCAACGACGATCAACAAGATCAAGATTATGAGAACGTATTTTGAAATCAAACGGTGAATTTCGAGTTGAACCGAACAAGTCGAGAATGACTGCCAATAATTCCCACTGTAAGATACCGCTGGTCTTCATCAATCGACTGTGACTTGGCCAAGATCACGCTCAAATCTACTTCCGCTTCTTGATCGTTCTAGGTGTTGTGTCGCTTCAAGAATATTCTTATCAGCTTCCAAAGACTTCCATTGGGATATATAAGCACTACCAATAGGCAGTTAGGACTAGTCTGGTTGAAAGTGCGGTACGAAGTGAGCTAATAAGAAGATAGACATTTGATAATTAAACTGAAGTTCAGTTGAAGTTTTTATGTTGTATTTGTAGTGTAGTTGTGAAATGGAGTTGAGTTCATGTGTGTAGTCATTCATTGCCGAACCCACTGAGATAACGTAACAATATGGTTAGTTGCGAAATGACAACAAGCTAGTATTAGAGAACATCTTGTACTACATTTCATGATTCGGAAGTCAATGCACAACTTAAGCATACTTCACATTTAAACACTATTGACATCTATCGATGGCGTTTGGAAAAAGGAACCAAAGAAAAACTGCATGATTCATTAGATCTTTCAATTCTAGAGACGGGGTATATTTGAGCACCTGTGAGATTTATCAGCTCTTTCCTTGATAGCATAGTTGATAAATTCAAGTTACAGATGAATATAACATTTTTATTTCTGAAAAATTCTTCAAATCTACGCAATATCTTATCGAGGTGAATCAAAAAGTTTGCTCTTTCTACACTTGTATGAAGTTCTCCATTTCCTTTTTCACTGTAGCCAAAGAAGCCCGATGAAAAATATTTTCTATTCATAATATCAGTTAAGATAGTTCATATATAGAGATAGTGGCGACATTTCGTGAAGACTTGATTCCATTAACCATTTCCTGCAAGTCGAAAGGCATCTGCTAAAGCAACATAGAATGTGCATCAAATTGAGACTACATTGACGTTTAAACGTTTATATCAAGCAAGGGATAAGTTTGGTATGTAAATATATGCAAACAGACTCATGAGAGTAAGTGATCTTGAATCCAAAACACTCAGAAGGACGAGAATGATAGTAAATTCACATTTGTTCAACATTTGAAAAAAAAAATAAACGATATGTTATTAATCCATACCTAACATGAAGTTGTGTCTGTCTGAAATCTTCTGATGATCTCATGAGAGAAAATTATATGCGGATACGGAATCTCGAAATTGAATTTTGAAAATATTTGAAATCCTACCCTAAAGTATATTTTTATAGAATAATGACTCCTTTAACAGATAAACTAATAGTTACCTATACTAAGCATAACAATTCAACTGTTGAAGAAGGGGTTTGAAAATTTGTCTGATGGACACTCTCAAAAAATTAACTGTTTCAGCTAGTGTTTTGCCTCATTTGAAGAGACTGTCAAAAAGTTCTGAAAAGAATGTATCTCAAATATAACTTTAGAATCCATTCCAAATTTGAAAACACAATTAATACCTCCCTTGTCAAAAGGAAATAGCAACTTGGAAATATTGACAAAGCTTCAATGACGAAATTGAAAAAATATATCGAATCGGAATTAAACAAAAATTTTACTGCTGCATATCTCAGACTATTCCTAATCAAACTCAAAAGTAAAGAAGAATCATATCATATTCTATCCACTATAAAAAAGTCTATGGAAAACCACACTGTGACCAAGTTGAGTCCATTCAGTCACAACTCTATTTCAATTGTATATAAAATCTCGCTTGTTTCAATTGAAATAATTGATTTTGAATAATTGATATCACGCAAACATGCATACAAAAGTTCATGGTTTATTGGTATTGCAGCTTCTATATTCAATAATGTTTACATAAACCCCAAAAATAACGATATATTGTGGTCCACAACAAATAACTTTAAAATATGATATTTCACTCAGATTCATACAATCTGATTACTAGATTCAACTGATTACAAACAATCAATTGCAGACAGTGAATGTTACTGGAGTTATATCTCAACACCAAACCGTTATTTATAACACCTCGACACGTGTTTCGATCACCAAGTGATCATCGTCAAGAGAGTTTAATCTTATACAATTAATATAATATTATACAAATATGACATAAAATACCAGGAAAACATTTGAATAAACACAAAATAATCCACAGGAGGCAAACATTCTTGTACGTGGCTTTACATTCGAAAATAAAACACTTTTGAATATATAGAGCTGCATTCGGTTCGTGAATATGAATTGAGAATAACTCTGCAGTGACCGATGACATAATATATCAGATTATACTCGTACTCCGAGCTACAGAGTGGTTCACGGCAAGCAGATCAACTTTGAAATCAAACAAACTCAGACACACACAGCGTAATTTCTAGGAAATTTAAACTTCATGTAGATCAATTTAAAAATATTTGCAATGATATGGCTGAAATCGCTAGTTGACTTGGATTCTGCCTATCCTGGAATGATTCACTCATATTGTAACTTAGAGTTCAATCAACTGGGGTTATTTCTGTTGCACTCAGTTGGTATTTTTGATTCAGAAACCAGCCATTTGAGACAACTCTAGGCGGTATAACATAGACTGAAAGCTCTAAACCACAGTTTATTGAATTTGAAATACTGACACCTTCAGAGGTTTAATTAACAATGAATTGCTGCACAGACAATACACATGCATTCGTTCAAACCTATCTGACCAGAACGAGATTCAATATCCTGGTTCTTAATAAGGAATGAGCTTCAATTAATAAAAAATACGTTGGTGTCACAAGTGATCAATACTCTTTCAGAAATTATCAAATAAGCTCCAATAAGCATGTCTGAATCGAATTTGAGAACACATTTACAATTCTATGCCTATTATGACATCTCATATCAAATCAAATCAAATCAAATATATTTCATTGTCAAAAAAAATACATCTTATAGACAAAGTCTTATAATTATTGTTATTGATAATAATTTTCCTGGAGAGAATCCTTTGAAAACAATCAAACAAATTGAACAAATAATATTGATAAAAATGAAGATATAAAATACAGAGATTACGTGGGCATGGGGTAAATGAGTACGAGTTAAAAAATATGGATACAATGGGTAACATACAAATATAAATATACTAATACGAATAATTATTAGTTCGTAAGTGTATCAAAAGTCGAATGTGTCATCAAAATACTCCATGAACCAGAAGCATTTTGACCTCTTTTCTGAATCTATTGTACACCTTGATTTCTCTAATATGGACTGGCGGGTTATTGAATAGTTTAATACCATAGAAAATAATTGAGTCCCTAACTGAGGAGCTCGTGGGAATAGGCAGTTCTATATTGCTATTGTGACTGCGGGTATTGAAAGAAGGAGTGTGTTTCACACAAAACAAATGATTTTTCTGCATTTGAGATACAGTTTTCAAAATGTATCAGGATACTACTGTTGAGATACCATGAGCTTAGGAAAAATATTTGCATGTAACCTGGGAAGCAGCTTTGCACATGTATCGAACAACCTTTTTTTGAAGAATAAAAATCATTTGAAATAAATATCTGGA
>WOGR01000088.1:0-11222 GCA_015342045.1 Leptinotarsa lineolata | reverse complement strand
AGAGGACTGCAAATTCATATTAGCAAAATACGCTGTTTTCGAATGGGCCTAGTTCTGTAGAGATGACACTCAGCGCGTAGCAGCTTGAGGCAAGCTTCTTCCTTAAGTTTATTGTATGGTCCTTAAACTTCAATTCATCATTTACATTCAGCTCAAGAAATTTATAAATATGTATTCTTTCTAAGATTTCGTGACCAAGACAGATCTCGGGTAAGGTGCAGCAAATAGTAGGAATGCTGGTTTCATTGATATTGAAGAATAACTTATTACAGTTATACCATTTTTTCTTTTTTTTTCGATGTCTTAATAGATGCATAACGGCATTATCCTCATTATGCCATAATGAGGTGGCGTCATCAGCAAAGAGGGTGATCGTGAAGAAATAAAATTAGGCCAAGGATTGAGCCTTGAGGCACTCCACATTTGAATTATCAGAAGAACACTCAGTTTTATACTGATTTTTTGCGGAACGATGGATATGATTGGAACCACTGGAGGGTGATGCCTCTGAAACCATACTTCTGTAATTTATCCAGAAGTTCTCGTGGTTGACACTGTCGAATTGTTTGAATCAGAAAACTTTTCGTAGCATAATCAAGTATTCAGTGAAGAACACGATTATTATCGTCTTGAATAACAGAAAAAATTGATTTTTTTTCTCGAGTTTGGTTGGGAATACAAATTGTGTTTCAAATAATCGATCGTGTGTTTTCAATTCATTACGCCCGATTTGCGAGGTGTATTCGCGTTGAATTTAACAGCCTTTGTTTTTCTATTAATAGTTTCAACGTTTTCTGGCGGAAAGGCACTCAGCCAATTAATGTATGATTAATTTCGTACTGAGTGTTTCACAGTGATGATGCACTGCAAAAGGAAAGTGCACTAATGTGGAAAAACGCTTACGAAGGTTTTAAATGAATCATCGTGTTGAATTTGCAGGACATTCACTAACTGAGAAATAGACGGTGAGTTGAATTGTGTTGAAGTTGAATGATACCAAAATATAGACTTTTATTTTTTATTTATTTACAGACATGTGGGATATCAAAGAACACAGGCATTCACGGTCGAAATCATGATTGAAAAGAACAAAATCGGGGCTGGTAGACCGTAGTAAATTGGAACCAGAAGTACTAAGCATTTCGTCTGCTACTGCGACCGACATCATTAGTGATATGTGCGTTGACTGCGAGGTTGAAAGTTGTATTTTGAAATCTCTGACTTAGTCGGTCGTTGCAGAGACTTTGAAATGAAACCACCACACTAGCAGTCAACGCACATACTGTAGAGAGCAAGTCGATGTGGTGTCCAGAGACTTCTCTGAAGCATTTGATAGGATCAGTCATGAGTTACTTTCTTGCATGAGTTTCAATAAAATTTATTGTCAACTTTTGGAATCTCAGCGGATGCAATCAATTTGTATACTAGCATGGCTTCTCTTTGAATATGTACTTAGCCACTGACGGAGTCCCGCAAGGCTCCAATCTTCTCCCCTTATCGTTTCAATTATACATGAAGAATCTGTGCAACTTGTTAACCTGCGATTGATCAATGTTTTTTGATGATATCAAACTTCACACATCTATAAACAGTTCAGATGACTGCACCATTTTGCAAAAGCAGGTTAATTTATTACAAGATTGGTGTCTCAAAAAATGCCTTCATTTGAATTTATCCAAATATGAAATTGTGACATTCAGCCGAGAATTCAATACATTACATTTTCCTTACCACATTGATAACATTATTGAAGAAAACATAATATTTGCGATTCAAGAGTATATTTTGATCATTTGAGTTACAAATACCACATTAATTACATTATAAACTCAACTTACCGCACTTACGGTTTTATTATAAGGAACTTTTAGAATTTCCGTAATATATTTATGCTAACCTCTCTGTATTTCAGATTCCTCTCTGTATTTCAGTTTGGTTAGGCCAAAACCAGACTATGGATTCATAATATGGATACCCATATACATATTCAATATGAATCTGAACCTCTCGAAACCAAAGGAATATACAGGTCACTGTTTCAGAAGGTCTTGCTAGCAGAATCAGGAGCAAATATAACGGATATTGAGAAGCACGGAGGATAGAAGTCTACAACAGTAGCTGAAGGTTACATCGACCGATCTATTTCTTATAAAAAGGCTTTTGCTCAAAGAATAATCCCAACAGCTAGCTCCAGCGTTACAGCATCGTCCTCTTCACTTCAAGAGAATGTCAGTATCCATGAAATTGTCAACTCAGCTATTTCAAATATATCATAAGGCTCTTCAACATCACGAAGTATTAATATCAGCAGTTTTTGTGATTGTATTTTTTATATTTTCATTCATAAATAATAATGATAATGTTATTGATGTATAGAATACATTCGTGAAAAAATTTAATTGTATCTATATCTATTGTTCATAATTATGTTTTATCTATTTCTATTTGGTCAAAAGAAATTCGTGTTGGAAATACCTTTAACAATAGCTATTTTGTAAACATCATCTTTCAATACTCTTGACAATCATTAAAAATGTCACTTTTGATAACAGTTGTACAAAAAATATTTTTCGATCTATTTATCTACAATTG
The DNA here is from genome assembly GCA_015342045.1 of Leptinotarsa lineolata. NCBI lineage: Eukaryota > Metazoa > Arthropoda > Insecta > Coleoptera > Chrysomelidae > Leptinotarsa > Leptinotarsa lineolata. Next base: position 8,630 of record WOGR01000088.1, on the reverse strand, counting down.
AAGATGATAAAATATAAATGAAGCATTTCTGAATGATACTGATAGTGAGATGATTTCAAAATGTAATGAAAAAAATTAAGGAGTTTTCATTATCATTTTTGCCAGTAATTATCATCATTAAAAAACCCATTTTTGAGAAACCATTGCTTTCACTTTTTTTTGTTACAATTTTTTTTTTGTTATACATATATAAGGAACCATAAACCGGTTTTTTTCATTCAAACGATACGATGTCAATGAATTTTCCATCCAAAAGAGAGACATATTGTTTTTATTCGTAGGATCATTACAGCCGTAATGAAAATAAATGATATATTTGATGATATTTAATTATTGAAAATTAGGAAAATATCGAGAATGATTCAGTTCACGGTATTTGCAGACAACCGATCGAAAAAATGTTCGAAAATACAGGTACATATTTGAAATTTCACAGTTGAACTACTGCTGTACTAATATTACTATAACTACAAACGTTTCATGAACTTGGCTCATTGAAAATTTCACAAGATAATGTGTAACAGTTTCTTGTCGAATACACCTGACGCTGAATATCTATCAACAAATTTATTCATTTCAACATACAGGATGTGATCATGTTTCTTTTCGTTTCATCAAGTCGTATTGACACTTGGGAAAAGGACAAAAATCTTAGTGTCTAGTCGAGGAATATTTTCAGAGTATATTGTCAACCTTTCATCGCATGTGGGCTGATTCAGTTTCTCTACCATTTTGTCTCATGATCAAATCTTCTTTGTGTTCCATTGGTCGTCTGTTTCAATTCCCAGACATATCAACGTGTCTATTCAACTGATGTATTCAACTAATGATAAATATCTATATTGTTATGCTATATGTTATACAAAAAACACAATTGAAAAAGTATTTAAATATGAAATCTAAGTATGAAAATAAGTAACAAAAACAAATCAAAATCAATATACAATATATATATGGTAATCGAAAACAAACAAATGAACTACGAATGATTCCGCATTCAAAATATCAACAAAGTTCATGATTATGTAATATTCAGTTATATAGCCTGAATGAAATTAGTCAGTTTGTTCATTTTCGACAATCATGAAAATAGGCAATAAGCGAGATACATTGTTGACAGTGCAAAAATGAAGTGAATTCAGCTCATTAATTGACAACAAAGCATGTCAAAACTGATGCATGTATTATTAACATAATTTCATAATTCGAGTTCATCATTAATTGCTACAAAAATTGAGGATTCAATTTTTCAAATTACGGTACAATGTATTTTTTTTTGAGAACTGGAAACAAGTAAATCAATTTCAAGCAATACTACGATATTTTGGCAACAGTTACTTGAGTAATTGTTATTTTCAGAACAATGTCAACCAATGGTCAACAAAATTGATTTATTCTACATTTATAATTCTGTTTCTGTATTAGCCAAAAGTGATAGCATTTCAACCTTTACGTTATTCATAAAAATATGTTGATTGGTTGGAGTAGATATGTTCGAGATCAGAACTATCGAATCGAACTCAATATTCTCTATTATTGAGTGCGATATAGGTCAGTTCATTTTCGCCTGAAACTGAATATTTTCAACTTGAATTTCCTATATTTCTTATGCTCATGGTCAATAAACTGCTGAAATTGAAGTGATTCAAAGAAAATACATCCACCACGAGGAGATACGATTTTATCATATTCAACAGGATTGAGGCATAAATTGTCATAGCTAAATCGATGGTGGAGACTGTATTGACCTCATCAAAACGACGATAGTAAATTGTACGTGACGAAAAATCAGGTAACTTACCTGATCAGACTGATCAGATAATTACGTCATAGATAATGATGCTCGACTGATGTGGAATAATGACGTTTTTATCTCTATGGAGTTGTTGGAGGCAATAATGCTAGAAATGGAACTGTAAGTCATTGATTGGAAAAATGAACTGCATTATCTAGAATAATGATTAGAGCACAGGAAGGACGAGTCAATTCAAGACTATCATGGATGAACATAGAAAGCTATTCATTGTGGATGAATTCCAATTTCAGATATAAGAAATGAGTTCAGATGTTTATCATCAGAAACACCTCAATGAAGAGTTACAAAGGAAACCTTCAACAGAAACAGAGATTTAACGGGAAAAAAATCAATAATAAAGTACTAAAAGTTCAGAACATGATCGAAATGTGTGGAATACAGCATGATTTGTCATAATGCTGTATCTACGAATGAAATGGAGAATTCGAATCTATTATGTTCAAAAAAATTGCTTTCAACTCTTTTGTGATATCAAAGAAATTGCACCTCATTTGGAATTTTGGAATTCATTGGTTGTTTACGAATGAATTGTATCTGAAGCTTGCTTACATTCTGATAAATGACTTTTCTGTGGAAAGATTATAATGAGCTCATGAGTTTCACCCTCTCTCGAAAAATCTTATTTCTGATTAAAACGACACTGTGATCCTGAAGAAGAATGAAATGAACTGAAAAATTTGATTGTTATGGAAAACAAACCGAAAATACCTGTATCAGTCAGCAGAGAAAAAAATATTGATGATTATTTTGAGCCACTCCAGAATTCTACTTTGAAATTCTGAAAGAGTCTGTGAATGGAAAAACTTAATTTTCACCTCTCACTATACGGGAATTAGTTTCAAAAGCTGCTAATGATGACAAGTTTCAGTTGTGAAATTCCGAAATTATTATTTCCATTGGTCATCATTCAGCCCATATGTTCAATAATATAATGAAATCTGTCAAAGAATAGAAAATAATCATTTCTTGCTGTATGAGTGGTGATCAAAAATCAATTTTGACTGATCTGGACTTATTTCTGTTATTTTCTAATGAAACTTGAAGGAAGAAACTCTGCGTTGGCTTACATCATACCAGATTATTACGAATGAATGGTACTAATGAAAAATGGTATTTATGAGAGATTACTTGAAAATCAAATCTCCAGAAACTACTGCCAAACCAATTCGAAAGAATGACTTGTCCAGCAAATGATTATTATATTACTAGATGAATGATTTTGGTTTCATTATTATATTTGATTAAATATTTTCCGTTGTTTGGAAAACATTTTTCAAATATTTTAGGAATACTATCCAACAAATGTAACATTGAAAGGTAAAATTGAACGTCTGGCGTAGAATAAATCCAGAACAAGCATTCTCCCAATAACCAGAAATTAAGAAAACGACACGACATTACTGAGACTGGAAATAAAGTTAGGAAATGAATTGAGCTATGTTTTAAGATTAATTAGTTGTCGTCCTCTACTGAACGGCAATCTCCAGATTTGTGGGAACTAGAAATCATATTTTATTTGCAAATCCTAGAATCCAAATATAAGCATTGAACTTTCTGAGTAACCCACGTAGATCATGCCTCATACTCCAGAGCACGGATCGAATCCTCATTATTGAAATAAATGATTTGATGGGTGACACTATTCAATCGGCGCTCAACTAACCACGCTTTGAAGTGGAATTCTAAGAAAAGTTTTTCGTTCTTTCGGTCTGAAGTTGCAATTGTCCTCTATACTCGAAGGAAATGATGAAACAGGCCAATTTTAGTTTAATTATCAGTTCACACACAATAGGATGGCATCTCAGAAACCCTCTCTCTCTTTCTGAAAGCAATTCCTCAAAAAGTTTCGAAATTAAATTTCTATGCTCCCTTCAAAGAGATTCCAATTCAGATGATGATCTCCAAAGTTTTGTTGTAGAACTGCTTTCAAGGAGAATTGATAAATAATAGAGTACATTATATTGGCGTATAAATGTCATACCTTCAAATCTAAAGTTCATTGTGAGTTTTGCTTTTTTGTACTTCACTGATAGCATTATAATATTCAAGCAATGCCCAAATTAATGGCTCTTTGGTCATTTCTGGTGATTTTTGTGAGTGTGACGTAGCAAAAATTAGTCAGTTTTGCAAGGGGTACATAATTCTGAAAAGAGGAATCGATTAAAGTGTATGTCTCAAGAGTTTCAATTGCAGTTTCCAAGTGAATAATAGTTTGTGCAGCTTGAGTAACATAATGTTGAAATAGTGTTCATGAAAATACGTTTTCATACGTATAATAATAGTAGCAATCATCAACAGATGTGTAACGCAAGACTCAATACAGTATAAGCGTAACCTCTCTATGGCATGGATGGATTATCGCGAGGCATTTGATACAACATCGCATAAACTCATCTAGCATTTGCTCAAATGCTTTGCGGTACCCGACAAAACAGTGAGATGCCTTGAACAACTGATACCAATCTGGCGGACTCGCTTCACCATGAAATCTGATCAAGCTAAAGTCCGAATAGGATGGGTCACTTCCAGAAGGGGTGTATTTCAGGGTGACTTCCTCAGTCCCCTTCTCTTCTGCATCTCACTATTTTTATTATCCGTTGCGCTCAGAAATACTCAAGGGTATAACTGTGGCACCTCAGGAAACCGGAAGCAATAGGTCATCCATTTGTTTTAGATGAATGATCTTGAACTTTATGCCTCTGGAGGTCCTTGAGGGTGGTGGAAGAGTACACTCATGCTATCGGTATGAAATTCGGGATAGACGAATGTGCTATGGTCCACCTCAAAAGAGGACGATGCGGGGACTTCGGAGATGATGTGCAGCTTGTAGATGGAAGCATCCTACACCATCTGGATACCGGAGAGACGTATACTTACCTCGAGGTGCAACAACGCTACTCACAAGAGGTAACAGCAGTGAGGAACTTGTCAGAAGTTCAGTTCCCCTTCTCTGCATGGTCCGCGACCATAAGGGAGCAGGAATTGGAGCATTCTTCTTTGGGGCAGCTGCTCGGGTAGCTGATCAACTCGGTCTAGTTTTCGACACTGAACGAGGTGATCGCAACTCTGTCACCGAATTGGAACCCGTTCAGCAAAAGGCTCGTATAAAAGCCGCAGAGATCACCTCAATTCTGCGGCAACACAAGGATAAGTCAATGCATGGGGTTTTCTTCAATAACATCAAAGACCTTGGCTTATCAAAGCGCCTGACTTTCGCTTTCCTCAGGTCGAGTGGGCTGGAGTTCATCATGGCATGCCAGGATGGTGTTTTCAACACTTCAGTCTACCGCAGTTGCGTGATGGGTATATAGGTTCCTGATACAAGGTGTCTACGTGAAGATGAACTCTCAATAAACTTCTTATGATTTTATACCACTTGTGTAACTACGTGAAGTTATTTTGAAATTCCATTTATTCAAAAATGTGTTTATATCCACCCTCAGAATAATACACTTTCGTATTATCTACTTCTTATTATGTAATTATTGAGTGAAGTGGATCATTAATGATTCCATTTGAGGAAGTTTCTACTCAGTTGATTTAATGGTGAAACTGATGATCAGACGTGAAAAATAGTCATGTATTTTGCTATACAATAGCTTCCTCAAGCGTTTTCATACTGGCAGTATGACAAATTCCTGAAATTATGAAAATGAAGATCATCAAAGCTTTATTTGAATCAAATTGAATTTAATAAATTACGAACCCACATCAATAGTTTCGATCGCAGCAAATTAATAGGGCAAACCAATACCCCAATGATTATGAATTTGTTGAAACAATATAAAATATTATTTGACAGGCAGTATAGTTTTGGAGGATTTGAATCAACTGAAGATGCTATAAACAACATAACAAACGTTCATTCAATGAATCGATAGACTAGACTGATCTCACCTTATGTATTTTTGTAAATCTCTCTCAGAAATTTCATACTGTCTATCATGATAGACATTATGAAAATTATATCGATATGGTATTTTAGGTATCATTGGTTAATCATGATCTATCTAACGAATATAAAATAAATAGTCAGAATACGGTACTTTTCCTGATACTCTAACTCACGGTGTGCCGCAGAGAATAGTCATTGGACCACTGTTCTGTATCATATATTCGAATAGTTTGCTGATGACAGATATCAGAGCTGAAATATTGAGCTTTGGTGATGACACCGCAGAACCGAATCGAGCTGACTTCCGGAATTAATACCATCATTTTGCTGAAAACCACTTTTACTCCTTGAAAACGGGTTCCATTTCTCTAAACTATTGGTGAATTGGGATTGAATTGAATAAATAATTGTATCTCTATTATATTTGAACAATTTCTTGAATCTTTATAATCGATAGCAATACTTTTATCCAAGAGTGAATGTCAATAAATTACCATTCATAGGCATTTGAAATGGGACTTGCAGGCTAAAATATCACTCAGAAAGTATTTGGCCTGCTTTCTATATTCGAATATTTGAGAGAATACTTTGAAATGAAATATATGCCAATTTTGATCTCGTAAATTCTCAGTTTTCCTGCGGAGAAATACATTAGACAGGGGTATACGATTGCAAACAGGATATTTTCATCTTCTCTCATCTTCATTTTCTCTGTAAAATGATTTTGTATGGAGATAGTTATTGAAAATAATTATTGAAGAAACATCAGAAATTCAGAATCGAGAGCTTTTGACATCAATATTTCCTAAAGATGAAAGTTTATACTTACAAATGTGACAAATTTTTTATACAGGAATCATTTAACTACTCAACAAGAAAAAAAATCATCTCATGCCTAGAAAAAAACAATGAGTTAGAGAAATAAGTAGTACATACTTAGGTTCGAGGTTATGTACTTTTATACCAACAACATTGAATTGTATAGGCAGTACTCAGTCACGTGAATTCTCAACTATTCATCGAAGCTTCTCGTGCTATATTGTTAATGAAAACAATATGAATTGAGTATTTTCTCTTCTTTCAATGAATGGAAACTTCAACAAATAATAGTATTTCATGAAAATAGTAGCAATGAACAATTTAGAACAATTTTATTATATGACAACACATTGAAAGAAGACAACAAAAATGAACTCACCCCTTAATAAAAATGAAAGATGAAACTGGAACTTCTTACGTAGAATGACTCCAATAACAAGCACTTTCCTCAGTTATCAAATCTTCAATACTTTTCTCGACGCGAGTTTGACCAACCAAGTTGGCGTCATCGAGAGATGAAGAAAACTGTAGACGCAAACTTGGTTGGTGAAACGCGTGTCGAGAATAGTATTGAAATTCTGATGACTGGGAAAAGTGCTTGTTTTTGGATTCACTCCTTCATCTTTATAAAAATTTGACTTTTGGTGTTAGTAACAAACATACCAACCAAATTTTATGTATATTTTGAGTAGAATTGATATTTTGAAAGTAGTTTTTACGATTTATGAGTATAAAATTCATTTCATTATATCTTTTATGGAGAACAATATTATAATTCTTATTAACATTATATCTTTGTACGCACACATAAGTTGAAAAAATTAATGAATTCAGTAGTACGCCAGAAGCTGAACATAATTTGAATTTTAATATTTGTACAAAACATCAGGCAAGATTTTACGATTTGGAAGATTAAAAAAATCAAGTGCTTCGAAGTTGTTACCCCACAATGCTAGTGAAATTTTTTGGAGTACTTTTTACTTTCTCCTTGCTGGTGAAAACATTAATGAAGCTTTGTCGGTTTCATTTAGGTATGTCTATCAACTCGAAATGAGTTCTGATAAATAACACCCATTAACAAGATCGGCAGGGAAGATTCCAAAAACAAAAGAAAATTGATCCACAAAATAAGTTCAAAGGGTATAAGAGTAGGCAGTTGGGGGAAAACAACGCAAGATACACTAAATGTTGTTTTTTGTCGGATGAAATGTAAATGGATGTGAAGGAACACTAGGAGTGTTCACTCAATTACAATTTTCAGCTCACAGGATGATCACTGTTATTTTTCGTTAGTGGGAAATCAATTTCTTACAGTTTTAATCTTCATCGCATCGCATTAAAATTGATTCATTAATGATATTTTGATAAAATATTCTTCGGAACAGAAAGTGAATAATTGTATATTATTTCGAATATATCAGTTCTGCAGTTCATAATCATATTTATTAGACATAATAGAAGTGAAACTGATCGCTATATGTTAGTCTGTTCATGTGTTTGTGCGTTTGTGCGTGCGTGCTTATCTCATGCACGGCTTGATCGATTTTGGTAAAGTTTTCACTAATGTTTTAATAAGCTTTGCTCAGTATTGTGCTTTATCCAGATCGGTTCATAAATGAGAAAATTATGTCAATTCAAAGAAAATACTATGAAAATAATTTTTAGTTGATTTGGCTGAAACTATTGTTAATATATCGAAAGTTTTCTAAACGATATTTCTATGGATTGAAAGTAGGCTAGATAACTTTTTTCATTCAGAAAATCTGAATAACCCTAAAAATCAGGTTCGCGAGTTGGAAGTTTTGAGCATCAGCTAGTAAAAATATATAAAATTATTTGCATAATTATTCATCAACAGTTTTCTCCTTTGATTTTTTGAAGAACTTTATATGAAACCAGAATGAATTAGCTCACCTTAATTTATTGGTATACTTCGATCATTTACTCACATACTCTTACAAAGAATAACTATTTTCTGCATAAGAATTTTGGTTGAAAAATGATCAAGAAAAAGTTGTTTCCAATAGCTTAACCTGTATATTATTTCTCGAATAACGAATCGTTTTAATTACCTCAACAGGTTGAAAAAATCTCAGTTAT
>WOGR01000087.1:0-33828 GCA_015342045.1 Leptinotarsa lineolata | reverse complement strand
ATTTTGAAAATATCATGTCTAATTGACATGATTAGATTTTTCTCTAAATGTATACTACTTTTAAATTTACTTCATTATGTGTAAGTAATTATTTCATTGATTACTTATGAGATTGAATAATGGAATAAGTTGAGAAATTAGAAATGAATTACGAATGATAGATAACATTTATGCCATATTTCAAGAATTGCGCTGAAATATTCTCAACGTCCACTTCGATCCACCTCCTGAGATGGGTCGTTGTGAGCTTGTCGTGAGCGAAAGTAATGACGTCATGAGTGACGTTTTCGCCGTGACCACAACGACCGTGATCGTTATGTGGAACGGTTGAAGGAGCATTTTGATCGTTGTGAGCGCTTAGTGGAACGCACGGTTTATAACATCAAAGTTCAATGCTAACGCGCTGAAGCTCTCCTATAGTAATTTTTATTGAGGGCAAAACAATCAGTTTAATTGAATATAATTGTTTCATTAGAAATTCTATCACAAAACCACTATTCTTGATTAAATTGCAATTTGATTTTTTTCAGTTTCTTCTTCATTTAATGTTGTTTAGGTTAGATATTAATTTGCCTTAATGATAATAGTATTATAAATATATTATATCATTTTAGATTTGCATTGAATCAATAATTTCTTTTATTAAAATGAGTAATTAGATTGAAAAGACCCGTGGTTGAATGGAACCTGAAGTACGAAACGTTTCGTCTACTACTGCAGCAGCAGCAGACATCATCATCAGTATGTGTGTTGAATGCGAGGACGAAGGTTATATCTTGCAGTTTCAATAACGACGGACTGGCGAGCTACCGGAGATAGGTGTTTACTCGTATTTATAATTTCAGAGTGTAGTGGAGGCGGGATGATGGTGGGAAAGGTGGATGGGACGATAGCGGAGTCTCCATGCAAATGTTCACTCCTAAATGGTGGGCACTCGGGCACTGTAGACAAATCAAAATGAACTAGTTTCATTTTGTTTCAATGTGGTTGACAATGTTTCTTGAATGTTATAATTTCAGACTTTCATTGTGTTCACATAATGTTAATTCATGAGGGAAAAAAATAAAAGTGAAAGAAATATTAAATTTTTTTAAAAAGATACTAAAAATAACAGGACCAAAATATTGGGATGGGGTTATAACAAAAAAATAATAATATAAAAAATGAGAAAAAAATTAACAATGAGTATGAAGTTCGAAAATATAAAATCGCTAATTTTCAATGATGAATTATTGAGACCTGAAATAAAAATAGGCAAAACAATAGATAAAATTTCAAAAATATGCAAACACATTTGAATTCCATACTCTTCGTTAATTTTCTGTAATTTTTATATTTCCTCAATTTAAATCATCTGAATGATATGATTTTGGTGTTTTGAATAAATTTTTATTACTCTTATTTCAATTTTTTTTATCAAATTCAAATCTGGTTTAATACTTTTGTAGACAATGGAAGTAAGTTTGATAATCTATTTCAGTCAAATTTGCCACTGAACGACGGCACTATATTTCAAATTTACAATAGTTCAATGGTATTACCGAAATACGCATGTCCCAGGCGTATCGTTGGTTGCCAGTCGCTAGGTTACGGGCGCCATAAGCATCCACAACAAATTCTGATTTTCTACGATCCTACTTTATATTTTTGCAAGAGTTGTGATTGTGTTTGGCGGACGGACACTTTAGCGAAACAAATCACTACCCCATCGAACGGATCATCAATTAATAGTTATCGCTAGGTTTTATGTTTCTCAATTCATGGAAAAACAGGTAAGTTGCCGGCTTCAGTAGATATATTAGTAAAAGCTAATTTTCAGCTAATCTTTCACCTGCTAGATACATATTTAATTTGAAAAATATAATTTTTTTTTTGGGAAAAATGTTTGTTTTTGGTAATGTTCAAATGAAAACAATAAAGCAGATATTATTAATACCCAACATGAGTAGGTATTCGCCAGAAATGGAATTATTGTCACAAACCTGTAGATAAGTCTATAATCTGCAACGATATGCTTTTTTGAAAATCTAAATTATATTCCTTCCATGGCAAGTAAATGAATTATTTGTCGTATCCTACCCCAATACAGGTGTATCAAATGTCAAATGTATTGATTAAACAGAGTGCAGAGGGAAAGTTCCTTATTTAGACGAACTCCCATATAAGAGGAAAATCGTAAAACAAACTAAAGATAGAATCGGTTCGTGTACCTATTTTAACGTTATTCTCTTGCCTTCGAAACATTTTAGGGATGCCATTTACCTCTCTTAAAGTGAAATTATTGAAAGGGTGCACATCGAGTGTACTTGCAAATAAAATTGACCTGTTAAATACTTACATATTTAAATGTAACTGACAGCGGGTCTTACGTTCTTCATTTCTTACTCGTTTCAGTATGTTAGTATAGATTTTTTTATTATTAATGTTCCCATAAAAAAGTCTAATAGGCGAATATCTGGTGTCCTAGCAGACCAAACCACTGTTCCCCTTCTTCCTATTCACGGGAAAGGTTATATTTACAGAGTCGCGCTTAGATGCATTTGAAACCAAATTCTGCGGTCTAAAGTATTGGTTATTTGAATAACAGGAAAGACAGATACAATGCACGTGGGCTGGTATTGTGGGATAGAAATCTACCCCTTTCAAAATTGTATGATAGTGAAGACTTTATAAAATTCAAATTCTTATATTCCCCTTCAGTGAACCATAAATCTGTTCAACTCTTTTTTTTCACAAATTTCAATAGATTATGTTTTTTTTTCGATTGTATATAATGACGTAATAGACACGACTCAAAAGTTGGTAATGGATCTATAACAATAGTAATGACATATGCAACATTGCGAATTATATGTCATATTTTCTCATATTAAAATGAAAAACGAGAAATAAAGATTTATTTCTCTTTTTTAATGATGATCTCCTACCACGTAATAACGGTTACATCCATCAATTTATCATACATATTGAAATCCTTATGTGATATTTATATATCTACATAACTGATTCTTCGTCGATTTTTATAAACTCGGGAAAAGCAAAAATTAATACTCAAAACAGCGATCTTTACGGATGAGATTGAATACATTCTCGACGTTTTCATCCGTTTTCGTAATTGAAGTATGTTCTGGGAGTGGATCATCTTTGATGTATTCTTGCCCGTCTTTGAAACGTTTATGCCATTCAAAAATATTTGTATGTGTCAAACATTTATATACATACACTTGTTGCGAAAGAAAATAGGTATCTATTGCGGATTCACCAAAACTTGTCTAAAAATTTCACGTCGACACGGTGCTCAACTAAAACGCCAACAATTTTCCCACGAGCGGCAAATACACAATTCAAAACAAAGGCTGGCCCAACTGAACTAGTTTCGTGTGTCGTCACTGGTCGTTCTATGGGTCGTCTAATCGGCAATATGGCATTTGACTTTGAAACTCTCACCCTTGGTTTTCATCAAATGATTTTTTTCTTACCTCCTTCAGCTACTCTTATTTGTGGGCCAAATGTCGACGACGGGCGAAACGGGCCGCGATGCTCGAAGCTCTTTATCAGGGCCGACTTTTTCATCAGGAACTTTCGAGCAAAGCAAACATTGGTGCCCTACATCCCCTTTGTTGCGGCTCACCCGAGAGAGAATTTCAATTGAAACTTTTAACTCTAGTCGTTTAGTAAAACTCAGCCTTCGCTTTTGCTGCCGGATAAGCAGCCTCGATAATCGCGGTTTTACACATCACTGGAGCAAAAAACAAATACTTGATAATGAATAACCGAAGGTGAGTTATATCTTTTGAAAATTTGAGAAGCCTTTAGTTACTCCACATAGAAATTTCTCTACAAGCAGAAAAAATCTGCTGAAAACGTCGACATCAATGTTTGGAAATGTTTTTTCTTTTTATTATCACATTTTCATCTCTAGTAGTGTTATTTACCTACCTGATAACCTAGGAGTAACAATAAATTAATTGAAAGGGTTATATTTTTAGGAGTGATTAATTTTTGGGAAAGTTTTTGGAAAATGAGAAATGAAAATTTTCAGTTTTTCACCACACAGAAAATTTTCATTTCTCATTTTCAGTTTTTTACCACATAGAAAATTTTCATTTCTCATTTTTCATGATGCTCTCTTACCACGTAGTACCGGCTTCATCCGTCAATTTATTGAAAGTTTCTGGATTTCTACTATTCCATCTTAATACAAAAATGTAATGTATTTGCATTAAAGATGGAGTAGCAGAATAAAGCCAAAAATTTCTTTTCCCAATAAATTAATATTCTGTTAATTTTTTTCGTGACCTGTTTTTATTCAGAGTACTATGTTACTGCAACATCTTTTTCAATAAAATAATCAAGAAGGCAATGCTATATAACTACCCCAGACCCCAAACTTCAGAGTCATGGATAATAATATTTTCCACGGTAATTGATTGGAAAAAGACGCAGCATTGATGAATGGCCTCCAAGGTTACCAGATTTGTCACCGCTTGATGTTTATTTCTGAGAATACTTCAAAAGTAAAATCTATAGAATACAATCAGCTGCTTCACTAGATATGAAGTGTTATGTGTCCTGGGTGTATGAGTTATTCAGACATCTTATGAAGCAGGATATCGAGTTATGAAGAAATTACGATGGCAAATATTAGTCATTTGTAAACAAAGCAAAGAGTTTATGACTGATTTCTGTATACAACATTATTCTATTATTATATTACGCGAGAATTTTTCGGGGTGAACTTTTCAGTGTCTTTTTCATTACACTTGAGCTGATTGTCTATTTCAGATTGAGAAATGTAAAAAACACAAAAAATATCAAAAAACAGACTCCTATGAAAAAAAATGCATTTCAAAAATATTTCGTCTCAAACTTGTCATTCATTCTTCGTAGTTTCTACCCAGATCATAATTCTTGAGATGAAGATGAGAAAAATGCTTCATGGTTCATATTTGAAGATCCTCTTGTAGAACAATGACTCTTCAGGATTTTAATCACTGGGTACTCTGTTTTATAGCGACGTAAAGTTTTTTTAAAGAGAAACGCATTACAATTTCAACGAATAGGTTATTCTTTTGCATCCTTTTGTGAAGCTAGGGCAGACTCTGAATAGCCATTACGCAATTTTGGCATGGTATATATTACTAGGGGTGTCGCGTGCTTTTAACCGGGGTCGATAACGCAAGATATAATACACAAGTCGCTTTTCCCGAGGGGGCTAATGCGGTGACACTCATTTTCGCGTTTACACAAAATAACTAAAACAAAATCGAGTAACATTGCATGAAAGAACCTTTCAAAAAGCGACTGCTGTGCATAATTACTTTTACAAGCGAAATAAAATCGCATTCGTCGATTGAAGCTCTTGAGACTTTTCAAAGTCGAGTCTCTCGTCGATTCGCTTTAAAGTTAGTTAATTGCGTGTTCTGTACAGTTAAATTTAAGTGGATTTGGTGTTGTTTTCGAGAAATTTTTATGTGAATTACACTTTGTACAACCGAGTATTGACTAATCTTTGATTTATTCTTTCAAAAAGGAAAAACGTTTTTGAATTACATTGAGAAGAAAAGTGAAGATATTCCGGAATAAAAGTAAAGCTAGCTGGTATTATGAATTCATATGTGATCCAAATCCGAGTTGTATTCCTTCCTGTGGTTAAGATCTGTTTAAAATGTGTTTTTCCGTTAATCAGCTCTCGCCCTCCGTACGAACGACAACTCTCAGAAGTTGAGAAACTTGTGTGAGCTATAAGGACTAACGAGGTCTTACCTTTTATCGTGTGATTTCTAACATGGGTTGGACGATAGGAAGTGAAAATTGATCGTCCGGCCTTGCGACTCGAACCACAGGTTCACACAACGGTCGATTGAGAGTGTAGCACAACCCACAAGGCTACCGTCGTATCATCCTATTTTGTTCAAATGTTCTCTAAATTGAGAGTGCGTGAGACATCAAGTATAGGTCAGTTCTATCATATTTTTATAGAGTTAACTAATACTCTTCGAAAGGGGTAGGTATATTCAGTGTTTCTCATTAGTGGCAGCAATAACATAATAAAGAAAAATAAAAATATGAAGTTTGATCAAAATATTTCGATGGGAAAATTGGTGAAGTAATAAGGAATAAACTACCCCTACACAAGGGTAGATTGCATTTTTATGTATTGGTGGCATCGTTACTGAGTAAAATTCATACATATTTTTGAACATGTACGTTTTATACGGAACTTTAATATAATATTTGAGTAATCCTTTCCTCGTCAACAAATTATCACACTCTTGAAAACCAAAGTGATAGAAATTATTTCAACTAGTGTTCCTAATATTTCAACCAATGTCGGAATGATTGAAATTTGTACAAAGGGAAAACTAAATTAATTTTCAAAAAACTTGGACGATATTCCCGTGTGAGACGAAACATTAATTAGTTGGAGTATATAAATATGTTACTTGCGATCAAACGTAGGTAATTTTAAAATTATGAGGTTGCGTGTACACGATACTTGACACATTCTTTCAACAGTCCACTCACCCTTTTCTACGAAATCCAATCTCCATCGATCTTCTTTAAACACCGATCAGCAGAAATCTGATTAGTCTAATTAGGCACAACGTCTGGGTCGCCTGAACGTTGAACGATTTTTAATGACCTTAAATTTCAATCGCCATTCACAGCTCCCTCTTCTCCTTGGCCCTGCAAACCGCAACATTACCACCCGGACTAGAAAAGGGACAGCTCGGAAAGGACCAGACGGCGCGAGTATTTTTTTTATGAAACATAACCGTTCTCATTAGTTTTATTGTGAGATTCTTCGTGAAATTTATGCACGAGTTTAACGGCTCGCGAACGAAACGCGTGAAATTCGTACGGCTCTTGCCTCTTCATACATATTGCCTTTCCGGCCGTTCTGTTTTTATTAAACTGCCGAATGGAGCCGGTATGGAAACTATTCAATTTCTTATATTATTAAAGTTGAGCAAGAACTAGCGTCAAACAATGTGGTGAACGTTAGAAATGATAGAGGAAGAGGTGCTTTAAGGACATCGGATGGTTCAAAAGTAACGACAGCGATAGAAAAAAAAGTTACTTGTTGGACTTTCTCTCCCCACTGTGTACAGCCCTAAATGACAAATATTACTTTTCCACAGATTAGTCGAATACTGAAAGAGCACATCAACAAAGCTTCTGGTTATGGTTTTAAGTGAATGCAATGTATTTATAATATGTGAGGTCTGTTTAATGAGTGTGTATTCAATGGGTAAATTTTGGTTTATTGTGAATATAAATCGAAATGACAATCCCGAGGTGAAAAATACGATCTACCTTTATGCTCGTCAGGAGCATGGCTGAAAACTGCCACTTCGGTGATTATTTGAAGTGCTGCTTGCAGTCGCCTTTTCCGTCTGTAGGTAACATTAAGAAGAGATCAGAAATTCACTTCGAGTTTATAATGAACTAATACTAATATATTTTGTTTCTTTTTTGTTGCGAAAAATGCTTATGTCAGCACGACCAAGTCAGGTTGTTTACTTCTCGAGCCTGATTAGTCCACCATGCGCGTGCGCCTTATTGTCCATTTTCCAAAAGAATTGTCATACAGACGACGCGCGAAGTTATTATCAAAAAAATAATAATCAAATTAAGTGGAACTATATAAATAATGTATATTCACAAGGCGAAACAAACGCAAAATTGTGATAATCTTTATGGAGCCAGTTGAGAGTGCTTGGGATGCATTTCTGCCCAAACAAAAGCTCGGTGACTTTCGCATTTATAAGTACCTATAGATTTCTCCGACTGCCTCGCCAAAAGTTCAATTTTATTTAGGGACTCTCTGTAACAATCCGTCGTGCTAGGTTATATTGTTTCGTGGATATACTTTGTCATGAGTCGCTTCTGGTTCTATCCTGATTGGAGATTGGGTTTTCACTATTTTTTAGTACTGCTTTATGTCATTTATATAATGCAATTGTTGTGAGCTGTTCTATTCGACCTTGAAACCCCGCAAAATAATTTTCATCCATCGACCAGCACCAAATGAATGAAATCCATTGACCGCATCGAATTCAAAACATAAATTTTTGCAGATTCCGGCGTGGGCGTTCAGAGGGTTTTCGTGACGCAATTTCTAAATATCGCTCATTATATGGCGTCGCGGCGCCCACTCTTGCATCCGACACGGCGCTAAGCAGTTCTCGCGATTCTTGCTGCGATGCACGTGAATCAGTCGACAGTCACTTGTTGGTGGCGGCGGACGATTTTTGTGAACTGTTGTTGAATATTTCCGAAAATCATCTCCAGAAATAACATCGTGACCGGTTGTGTTATCGTGAGATCGTACGTGTTGTAGATTATCTTCAGAAAAATAATGGGCCAGTGACACTGATTTCACCGTCAGAAATGGAAGCGGAGGTTAACCCGATCGCTACACCTTACGTAGATGTTAACAAATTCCAAGGTAAGACACTGGTTGATTGTGTTCGCTGATTGTTTATCGCTGCGACAACGAAGGTGTTTCGCGTTCTTACATTCATAGGTGTTGCGTCCACTTATCCCATTTTGCATACTAAGCAGCGTTATGCGGTTCCGCTGATAAATAATCCAAATATGAGGTGACAATTGCAGGTTTTCTCTGCACGTGATTTCGTTTCTCTGAATCCTAAAGAGAAGAGTTAATTAGCTCGAGCAAATTTTGTTTTTTCTAATGGGAATACACCGGCACTGAAAATAACTTTAGACACTGTTTACGTTTGATTTTTGAATCATTGTAGATTACTAAAATGTATTGGAAAAATTTCAGCCTAACTATAAGTAGAAGCAAACAAAATTTGAAAATCAAGTATTTTATTATTCAACATACTTTTCTCAGCGAACCTGAAGACCTTTTTGGCCTGGAAACCAGGCCTCCATAGTTTCTATCACTTCTTGGGGTTGAAAGAAAATTTGTATTTTATTTTTTTGTTCAGTTGAGAAAAGACATTTTGATCGAACGGAGACAGATCTGGTGAATAAGAGAAAGTTCGAGCATTCGAAGCCTAAATGACGAATTGTTTTCATGATCGACGTCCTTTTTCAATTTTTATTGACAACTCTGGTTCAACTTTTTGTCGTGGAACTTTACACTAATTAGTCATTCATTCCTCGTTGCATCTGGTAACATCTCGGTTAACACAATATTTTGTTTATCCAAGAAATCAGTCTAGGCTAACTAGATATAAATTTGTCCCCGTATATTCCTTTGGAAAAATCATCTGGAACAATTTGCTGCATATTTCTGACAAATACCGCTCTTGGTGGAATGATCTGCCTGTGGCTTATATTTTTTATATGACTCGAAGTTACTTGTCCATAAATCGAATACTTTATTTAGTATCTGCGAGATCATAGGTACCTATTATTTCGCATCAGTTGAAACATCCAGTGTCACCCCAAAAGTTGTTCGGACAGACCCCGCATTTGTCTTCCTAGCTACATCGGTGTGTCTTTTCACTGAAAAGTGATTTTTTCAATTAAATTTGTACATTGGAGTTTTCTGGAGAATAATTCAATTGGATGTTTTATCGGTACCTAACGCAAAATCCTGATGATGAGGAATTTCAATGGCTTCTTCTCTGATTTCCCTGATTTCCAAGAAATAATCATAAAGATTTCGAGTATGTAATAGTTTTTGGGAAAGAAAGGTTTTGTCTTTGTACTCGACGAGTTTTTGATGTGTCCGACGCATTTCAAATAAACATAAACATTTTTTCATTATTGTCAAATTGAATATGTTCGAAAGTTATATTAGTATGTAATTTGTGAATAATCCGAGTCTATGTGTATAGAAAAAAGAAAATAACATTTTTTTTCTCAAATGAAACGTGCCAAAACCAAGATTGGGACAGGGGTTGTGGATAACATCAAGCGTTTACGTAACGAGATAATTTCTGCTTGTTTGCTTCTTATGATGATATTTTCCCCAATATCCGTTTATAATAACGCTTACTTATATAATAACGCCCTACGGAATGAGACTATTCAAACTGAGAATCCGAAAAAGGGGCAATTAATGTCTTTATCAAGGTAGACCACAGTTAATTGACGAGTCGACCTCATCTACTTCCTTGGTTGTAATCGGCGAACCAAACAATAACAATATTCGGAAGATATTCCAAACCCGGAAAATAGCTTTGACACAGTAATTCTTCTTCTTTTATGGAACATGTAAAACGAAATGTTTTAAAATGCAGGTATTCAGAAAAACATAACGGTCAGTCGATTTTTATTTAAGGGGAATTAATACTCTTTTCCAGTATTTTGTATTCCCTTCCCATGCGAGGGTGACAATCACCCCTAAATTTCGAAATACAGTAAGGGTTTTGAAAACCTTGAAATTCACTTCACAGTATATAGGTACTTGATATTATGATGACAGGTTTTCAGGAAACGGTGCTCCTTAATTGTTCGTTACTCAGCTTTTTTATTCTTATTTTTTTTTTATTTTTGAGATAGCGAAAAGTTACAGAACCAGAAAATATCAAGGAACATTAACTCCTAAACAAATAATAATATCTTTCAAATAAGGTTTGTTGAAATTTAAACTTACACCATGATTATGTCTGACCCAAATTAGATCCTCATCCTAATGGGCACCGAATCCACCTTCTGTCGAAGGTAAGATAGTCGTCTGAACAGAAGTGTTCATGTTGCACGCCTCTCTGGTGGAAACATTCCATAACAATCGCTTCCATTTCATTCATATTTTGTCAAATTTGTATCATTGGCAAACATCGTTATATGAACACGTGCCATATGTTGTGGCAAAAAAAACAGAGGGCCAAAAACTTAACCTTATGGTATATTCGTTTTAATTGAGTACCTAGTTTATTGAATTCTGATCTAAGCTGAACTATTTTGATATAATCAATATTTTCAGCCCCATCTGAATTGTTTGTGTTCCATCCGAACGAACAATTTAACTTCCGAACGATATCTATTCAACAACTTACCAATCAGAAACTTCAACACCGTCGTCAAAGTTTGTAATACAACTTAGTTCGGATAGGCAAGAGCAACCGACCGTAACTCACGATTTCGTGAATTGATCCTACCTAACATATCTTCCCGTAAGGAAAGATGAGAATATTCGTGCTCAAAACATTCACAATTCTAAATTACCTATTGTCGTCTTCATGTCGAGTTTCCCAGCCGAGATCGTGCGAAATTATCTGTACTTTTATGGCTGTTGTGCCATTATCTGTCATAATTTCCATCTAGTCCATACATTTCTCAACGGTAGATGTTCTTTTTACAGTGGCACGGAAATGAATCGTAACGTGAGAGATTCTGAGACATCAACGGTTGATTCGTCACAAACGAGTCTCAATAAAATTGCGACGTGTTTAAATGGGTTTTCCTAAGCTCATGTTTCGACTTCGATTAACGTGGTCTCAGCTTTTAACATGTGATTCCTAGCCTGAATCAGATGTTATGCAGTTAACAATGATCATCTGAGAGCAGGAATCGAACATATAATTCTCTTTCTGGAAAGGGCTTGTCAAAAATGTTCGCTATTTCGACAATAGGCGACGCAAACGTGGTTCAGCTTAGCACCACTGATGAGAGTTGGGCGGGTCCAAACAGCGCAGTTTCGAAATCTGATACTACCGCTGCATACACGTGAATTTTCTTTTGCAATGCAGCCAAAACAAACAATAACTTTCCCGCTGAAATGGTGGGCTTCATTTGGTAGTGTTTATGATTTCCAAAAATGTAATTTCTTTATATATGGCTATGCTCATTAGTGTATTTTGTTATTAATTGTATATATTGCTTTTCACCATTTTGTCTCAACAATCAACTATTTTCATTATTTCAATGTTGATCATTTTTATTATTATTTGTATGTAATACATAAAATATTTGGAGAATTCACGAGATTGTGTTTAAAAGCAGCTTTATAGCTGAACTCCCCCTATTCATAAAAAGTCATCATATATCATTGTTGTATTACATGGAGTGTGATGAATAAAGACTATCTGTTTCTGTTCTGTTCTGTTTAAAATATGTTTTTTTCCGTTAACCAGCTGTCGCACCCCGACGAACGACAACCCTCAGAAGTCTAAACTTGTACGAACTAAGGACTAACGAGGTCTTACCATTAAACGTGTGATTCCGTGTTGGGAATCACACATTATATTATTATTATCATTATCTCCTCTCAAAGAGTAAGCTGGTCATGCCCTGTCCCCGAAGCTTCGACAAAGTTGGGAAAGCACGACTGATATCTTCTGATATCCCAAACATTGAGAGGTATTTCTTTTTTTAACACTTTTATATTAACTTCACTTGTATGTTTATTTGTTTACCTGTTTGTAACCGACTCCTTTGGACTCGATTTTGACTAACTTTAACCGGACAGACGATTTCAAACTTTGTACACTTACCAAGAATCGGTGACAATACAATAATTTCATAAGTTTATCTCATTATCCTGGTCAAGATCGCCAAGATCATTGCATAAACTTTTTATATAGTATATACAAAGCTTCGTATACAGAGTGGTCACTTTTTTAATGGGATTGTATTGGTAACTTTCAAACCATAAGAGTTAGAAGGTCGCTCGAATGAAGAGAAAGTTGCATTCATAGAAGCACTGTCAAGTGGTTCAAACGAATCGGGAATATCAGGGCCGGTTATTGAGATATCATAAAAAAGTAAAGTCTGTAATTTTGAATTTTCTTTTTTCCTACGTTAATTCAGAAATTATCAAAAAACGTTACAGGCATTTTTTTTTTCGATAGTTAATTCTCATTGATTTGACGTAATCACATTTAGAATCCAACGTTTCGTACTCTCTTAGCCACCCTCAACCTATTTTTTTTAAATACGGACCTGCATATCTTATGACACATTTCTAAATAACTTTTCACGCCAATTTCAAAGATATATCATACAATGTCATTGAAAGTTTATTTTTAGGAGATTTTGAGAATGCACGAGAAGGTAAATTTAATTAAACGAAATAGCAAATATAAAGAGGGTTTAGTGCAAAGTGCATTTCATAAAATGATGGACATTTCGAACACTTACTACTTAAATTTTCATTACTAACGAATCATCATTTAATTTTTCTCTAAAATAAATGATAGTTTCGTTTAATTATTATGAATAAGATGTTTCTCATCTTGAAATATGTAAATAATTATTACTTGCTCCTTACATTGATTCTGATACGTTCCATTCAGTTTGAGATGGGTAAGTTGATTTTCTCATCATAATGTATCGCATGTTGGTAATTAACCTTACAATAAACTCAATACAGATCCGAACTAAAGAAATTTGGATAAGGGTCTAAATCACATGAAAACCAACTATAAATGACATTGTATGACATATCGTTGAATTCAGCGTGTAAAGTTATTTCAAAAATTGTCATGAAATATGCAGGTCCGTATTGAAAAAAATGAGTTCGAGTGTGGCCCAGAGAGTATGAAACGTTGGATTCGAAATCTGATTACGTCAAATTGAGGAGAATTACATATTAAATAAAAAATGTTCGCAACATTTTTTGATAATTTTTGAAAAAACGTGAGAAAATAAGAAAAATTAAAATGACAGAATATACTTTTCTTATGATATCTCAATAACCGGCTCTGATATTCTCGATTCGTTTGAATCACTTGACAGTACTTTCATGAATGCAACTCTTTTTCTATTTGACCGACCTTCTAACTTTTATGGTTTAAAAATTACCAATTCAATCCCATTGAAAAAGTGGCCACCCTGTATACTATACAAAGTACAAGGGTTTAAAGTTTGTGTTATATATACAAAGGTATAAAGATAATAAGAGTACGAGGTAGTTCTTAGCTTACGCTACTGTAACATATGTGGCGCTGTTGTACAATGTCATGAACTTTTCAAAATCAGAACAGACAGTAATAGCTTTGTGTTATGGTCAATAATAACTGACAAAAACATTAACGAGAGTGCAGTATTACCACGCTTGTTGTACATTTCATAAAATTCAAATAATCACTATATAAAATGAAAATATTTTCTTCTGTTCTATGGGAATTAGGTGCGCACTGGATATAAAACATAGAACCAGTAAGTATGAAATATTTCTATAGTGAACCCACTATTAGAAATATACTAAGCAATAGCGATGATGATCGAGATGAAATTCAGTATGTTCAGAATACAGCCAATGTTTCCATATACCTTCTGAAGATGAACACGAGAGTGATAATGACATTCTTCTTGAAACTAATGATATGGAAGATATGAAAAGATAAAGTGACGATGTTATGCTGTTATCCCATTTTGTAAGCCATAGCGGAAATATAGCTACATAAAAATCCGAATATGTTTCAAGGAAATCCAAAAGTAAAAACTGAACCAAATGCCCATTTCTCAGCTCAATTTTTGATTTTTCTACACAAAAAAATTATTCAGCTGATACAATCGCTTTTCACTTAGGAAACGTTGAAAATTTTTCAGTAAACCGGAAGATATAAACTTTCATGCAATTACCTTTCATTTCTGCTCTTGATCAACCTTCACGATATCTAAATACCAAGTATTCAAAGTGACCATACCTAAAAAAGAAATGTCAGTTATTTACTACCTAGTATAGGTACTTGAACGAATTTGTTCTTCCATTGATGACACCTTCAAAGGCATTTTGTAATCAAAATCATAGAAATAAAATTTTATAAGTAAAAATTTCATTTTT
Organism: Leptinotarsa lineolata; assembly: GCA_015342045.1. Lineage (NCBI taxonomy): Eukaryota > Metazoa > Arthropoda > Insecta > Coleoptera > Chrysomelidae > Leptinotarsa > Leptinotarsa lineolata. Next base: position 19,112 of record WOGR01000087.1, on the reverse strand, counting down.
ATGTGCATAACAAATGAAAGGCATCCTCAAAAGATAAAAAACTGCGAATTGAAGTTTCTGTACAATTATGCATACCTTGAGAGTTCTGAATTGTCTACAATCCATAAAAAACGACAATGCTCACTAAACACTTCACTGACTCGAAGTAAAACAATTAATCGACACTAATTATTTTCTTTCCTGAGAAATAGCGAAATATTTTCGAACGAAATGTAAACACATAAAACACCGACACGGCGAATAATAAAATGTCTTCTCATCGTCTGTACATGTGTCACTGAAATAAATGAAAATCGTATACCTATTATTTCATAAATCTGCAAACGAATGTTTTTGCTGCGTTTCAATATCCAAGACCTACTACAAATGTGACTCATGTTAATTTTTTTCGTGCGGTGTTTGTAGAATTATTACATTAGTTAATTTTTTTGCGATTTGATGTGATGTCAGGCGGTTTGTAGGGTCACAACTTTAATAAGTGTTTGGGCAATTTGGTGGGGAACTGTGATACCTACATGTTTTCAAGGGATTGTTGAATAGCCGTAATTTGTGAAATAATTCAAGGAAAAGTTTCTAAATGATGAATTTAGTGAAAAACGTTATACACAGAAATATAGTAAATACTTCTTTAAAATAATTATAAATACATGAAGTTTTGTCAGCACGAAATGGTTTAACAAATGTCAACTGACATTTTTGGGAAAAACGAGATCTAATAACTTTTTTGTCATCTGTCATGCCTCTACTTGCTTCTTGTTGTATGCTGAAAATTGAGTGTGTCTTCGATAATGATAACGATTCATTTCACCTTCTCCTGTGATCCTTGGTAAACAAAACTAAAAGGGTTTATCCACGATAAGCCGTTTCTAGTGCCAGTTCACGCTCAATTTATTTATGTCGTCCGCGACAAAACTTGGAGCTACTTATTTTTCGATTTACCGATACAAGCAGACGTCTTTCGTGAGTTTACGGGAGATCACTACAGATATATTACGATGAAGGCTAGAGGGCTCCATTCAGTTCCCCGCTTCGCTTTGTTCAGCAATAATTTGACGGCGATGTAGAAGGCAATAAGGGAAGCTGACTCATCTTAATGATTGGCGGTTAGAAGTGAATTGTAAATATACATGAGTGTTCTGTGTGCACAGACATTTTATCTCGCTTGTTAAATAATTTCAAAGTGGTCTCTTTGGGGCATGTATTGCAAACTAGTTATTGCCTGCGACTTAATTTATGGGGTTTTTCATATTTTTCAGCTGAAAAACGTTGTTATGTATCTATTTCTGAGTGCTCGATTGGTATTGCTAAAAAATAACAAAATTTGAGTTTATAAAAAATGGTCTATCGGTATTCGTGAAGATTATTTTCTGAAATATTCTGAGCTGAATGCATCAGTATACGAATCAAATTCAGTCAGTTATATAATCAACATATAAATAATAGTTTTATGGCTGTCACTTTTATCGCTGTTCGGAAGAAGAGTTTTATCAATAGTAATATCACAAGATCTAAAGTGTTATCGGTATTATCAAACCACGAGTTCAAGAAAACTCAAATTTTCTTCATCTTCCGAAGACGCCAACTTGGTTGATGAAGCGCTCGTCGAAAAGAGTATTGAAGTTCTGGTGGTTGGGAAAAGTGCTCGTTTTTGGATTTATTCTACGCCATAGGTTTCAGTTTAACCTTTTTCTCTTTCTAGATATTGGTTCCAGGCCTGCCTTAGATCTAGTACTAGATATTTGACTTCCCCGATAGGTGTATTTCTTCACCTCGAATTTTTAGAGGTCTTAGACCCTTTATTTTCGTTCTCTTGGTGAATGGCCTTCCTCTGTCCATTTTATTTACAGCATTTAATTCAGGGTCTGCTGTTTACCTTGCCTCATTATACATTTACCCTGGAATGGAATAACTAAGTCGCCTACTTTATGTCTTTTTTGGTTCAGAAGACGAAGTCAATCCATGACACTTTCTCTAAATTGTTCGAAGAGTCTCCAACAAAATTAAGCGGCGTAAATATATAATCCCATCTTTGTATATTATAGTCTATATACAAAGATCCCATGATTTATTATGAGTTGGCTTCTCATTCAGAAAAGATAGCAGCCGCACGAGTGGTTCGGATGTTTCGGAAAGACTTATCGCGGAAACTGTTGAAACAGGATACTGACAGATAAATTTTATGCAGACTTGCATGCAGGCTATGATTGATGAGTTCACTCTGAGGGCGGGCTTACGTTACTTTTATGTGACCATATTTCGTATCTGATGCGGAGGATATTGATAAATCCACGATCTGCATACTGCATTGGGAAAGTATGAATCGAACTTACTGAACACTGGGTTCAAGTATAAAAACCACAAAAACTCAAAACCTCACTTAGCTACTAGTTTATTTTTAACCTTTCATGGAATTGATTGTTATGCTTTATTCAATAGTTGGAGTGGAAAACGCTTTCTAAAAGTTTTTGGATCATTAATTTTTAAAAGAAACGTTTCGTAAGGGAAAACATCAGTCAGAGCAACTGAACTCGCTCGTTTTATTCCTTTGAAGACCCCAGAAATTGCCCAACTAAAGTACTCCAAATGATACACAGTTCCATTGATATTAAAGGACAATAAGTATCGCTGATTTAGGCTATCTTAACAATTTTGTGTGCAATCTGTCAACATCTTCGTTAAGCCATAGAATGGTAGTGCTATATGTAAATATAGCGAAGGAACCTTTTCTGGATCATATTCAAGTGAAACATTCATCAGTAGAGACTACGATCTGAATTTGTACTCGTTATTCAAATACATTTTCATTGATCGATCACCATATAACAGTTTACAAAACCGAGACGAGTATTTCACTATACAATAACTTCTTCGGGCGTGTTCAATAACGTGAAATCTGAGAAGGTACGTTTCGCAGTTTTGACAAATACGATATCATGAACTTTCACGTACGAGTCAATTTATCACATAAAATTTGTATTGAATAGACAGAGTGGAAATTAAGTTGATAAAAATGTGAAAATAACGCAAACTAATGGCAGACAGGGTAAGACAGATAAGCACAAAGTCAACATTGCGGTCTTTCGTATTCACTCATTGTTGATTGTCTGTTGGGCCTTTGTAATAATTTCAGCGAATTGTATTCAAAACCATTTCCCCTAGACATCAATCACTTTCTCCTTTTCTATGTCCCTCTTGTGCCATCTCAACTTCCGACGACAACGACGCCGAAATTAGAACTCGACGAACGAGAAGTTACTACCTCGATTCAAAGTCTAGATGTTAATGCACTTTCGTCACAATGGTAACCGATACGATGGGCCTTTAAATCATCAAACAAATACTCGATTTATTAAGCCGGTAATTGAAAATCGGGGATTTGGTCTGTTGTAGAATGTAGAGGTATTGTTAACTTGCAACAAATTTAGAGGCGATTGTGTTTGGGGGTGTGCATTATTGTGGATAAAGGAAATTTGCCCCTAATTAAATGGCGATATTGGGAGGGCCACAAGGGTCGGAAATGTAACCTTTACCAGAGTTTTTGAACATAAAATTCATATTTCTGGGCATAAGTTTGTTCCCATTTCACTTTTCAGTCATTGATGAAAATGAAAAAAATTATATGAAAAAAGACCACGTATAAGGCCTCACCCCAATTTAAAAATAAAAAATCAACTCGATGACAAATTCTCGTCTACATATATGCAGTTTCTTTGTACTTCCTTTCGAACCTCCCTATTGGTGATTGACATTATTTTTTATACTCTTGGGTAACAGTTATTTACACATTTTTGTATGTAAAATATATATGAAATTAATAAAACACTTATCGGTTCAAACAGTTATTATTGTATCTAGGCATGAAGTTGCGAGATGGATATATTTTGTTTTTGGCTAATCTGTTCCTGAGACGATTTGAGTTGTAAGAAAAAGAAGAACTGGATTATTTTACTTGGATTCGATATGTAGATGATGTATTAGCGATTTTTGACAGAAATGAATCTAAAGTAGAAAGGGTAGCTAAAAGCAATATAGTAGGTATAGTAAATGAGTTAAGTTAAAGTATTCCTGAATTCAGAGAGAATCTTCGACTTTTCAAAAAGATATTGATTCAAAGTTCATTGTTCTTCCGTATGAACCAAGATACACAAACGAATTAGATTTCATTGTTAAAAAGTTGGACGTGAAAAAAACCTCAAAATCGCTTGCTCACTGCAACAAATGTTAGATACCCCTAAAGACAAGCAAATGTGTGCCAATTCATAGTCAACACTTTTAGATGCCTGAGTTCGAGGATAGTTTAGAGGTAATTCAATTTGAGTATTGAATATCTAAGTTTTTTTGGTTCATTTGCTCATATTCGCATTCCGTTTCAGATGACTGTCAATGGTAATTCCCAGATAATTTATTGCGTTGGAGGACTTCAGCCGTAAACTAGTAGGAATATATCCCACTGGAATAATAATCAAAAAGTAGTCTGGACGACTATTATTATAGCTACTAAACGGCACAAAAAGCTTTTTCCAGGAACATTTCACCAAAAATTGGTGCATATCCATTGAAATAACTCCAGAAAATATCAACAGTAATTATTACGTCTGCTTATTGTGCCCATAATGGGTCGTCATAATGAGTCTCAAATTATAAATATAAATAATCGACTGAATAAAGTGAACAATATAATTCTTTACATTGACTAATGAATTTTACTTGGATTCATAACTGAAACCATCGTAGTATATATTATTAAGTTAATTAGTTTTATAAATTTGACTGTACGGAAATTATGACGTTATAAACTTCAGGAGGACTTTAAGACTTAGGTTTCGTGTCACTTCATAATCGGTAAATAAAATTGACTATTTTTGGTAAGGAGTTAAATTAGAACACTATATATGTTTAAGCTACATTTTTGGATAAAATACACTTAGGGGTTTATTGGATGAAAATTAACCCTTTGATTCGCGAATAAATGGAAAAGTATTTACTTACCGCTGAAAAAATATAGAACAAAAATTGCTTTAAATCATTAAATCTATCTATTTCTTGACTAATGTTAAAACAAACCCCGGTACAGGGTCAACTTAGAAGTAGAGGATAAGCCATTTTTTATGAAGATCGCTGCTGTTTGGAAAAATTATCCGGGGAAAAAGGTCAATGACTATTCTATTTGAAACATAGCAGAATTTTCCATTGTGAAAGGAAAATAAATTTGCACTCGACAAATCATTCAAACAACTCGAAAATTCCAACTGTCCACACGAATGCCACCCTATTGCGAGATGAGATGTAATTTATGAAAGGTACCTATACAGAGACATGCTGGTGCTTGGGAAATAGACATCTGATTTATCAAGGCGCAGATAGTGCTTCGCAATTAGCATTCATAATACTAGCTGACCTCCTTGGTAATGGAACACGATTTGTCCATCAGTTCACGTACCTAAGAGATTTAGAATAGACGATAGAAAATGTCGAATTCTTCACTCAAATCTTCCTTCTTTTATGCTGTTTGATTACAATTCAATGTTCTAATGAAAATAATTATGGGTATAACGAATTGTTACTTTACGGCATTCAAATATTTCGAAAATAATCTGCTCTAAAAAATTAACACGAATTCCAGTTGTTTCCATAAAATTTTCTCTCGCGGCACATCGAACTTTTTCGTATACCACATCTCACGTATAAAGCTCCGCAGAACTTTGTTATTAAATTTTCATTGTGTTTCAACATTTTCCAAAAGTTTCACATCAACGATTCTCATCACGCGGTGCACCCACGAAACACGTTCCAATATCAAACATAACAACGAAAAAAGATGCTTTCGCGTTGAATATTGAATACTGGCAGAGAATTTCACGAGAGTCGATATTATGCACTGACTTCGGCAACAACATGAAAACTAATTAATAGTGGCGCCAACGAATACTAAGACAGGTAAGTAATCTTTGCAAGCATTTCAGAGTTTGACGAGGTTTTACATATTCTTGTTTTTCATTTATTTGAAATCAGAAACCTTTTGAAGCAGGGACATCATTATTTATATTGTTTTTGATTGATGTAATGATAACTTATGCGTCTGAGAAAAATCGTAATTCATTAAATTATATATTTATCCAAAGAATATATGTTTGTAAAGAAACAATTTTGAAAATAGCCATAGGCTTTTCTTCATTGTGGTTGATTTAAAATAGTTTTTTGCCAACCCCGTACTTCAAAAGTTATTAGAGTTTCGAATGGTAAAAATGTAATCTTTTTGAAAATTTGAAGTACAAAGAAGAAAATTTATTTTAGATAAATAACAATTTATTTTTTATATAGCAATTTTACTTTTGATCTAAGTCATACTTTGCCCAGATATAATTCCCAGTATGGTCCTGTTCAATAAGTAGGACATTCTATAATATTCTTGTTCCTTCTACTATCCAACGATACACTAAAAGCAACTTTACCCGTATGAGAATGAATAGTTCGCATGTACCAAGCGACCTTGTAATGTTTGCATTTGTTTTCTATCGCAACCCACTTACACAGAAAGATATTATAAAATGGGTGACAAGAACGCGATTATGAGAAATTAATCTAAACAGTATGCAATAAAATATTTCATAATCGTATCTTCCTACCATGTTCTGATTAATTAATACCATGTTTTGAGTTTTGATTTCGAAAGATTTACGTAAGCAACGGCTTGCATAACTGTTTGAAAAACAATCTTGATTCAGGATGAGTTTAGTGCTGCTGATGCCGCACTCTGTAACTTCAGCAGTGATTGATCAACGTATATGTATATAAGTAATTGTTAGTTGGCGCCCTTATTCACATTACTGAGTTTAACAAATCAGCTGATGTTTACGCGTTTCTTAGCCGTGGTTTGCAGGTTTCAAAGCTGGGTGTTTCGCCTTTGACAACGTCTACTGCAGTTGCAGATGAAACGATAGGTTTAAAAACCTGATGATTACATCTGAGAAACCCAAAAACAGTAGACTGTTTGTTAGATTTCGGTCGTGAAAGCCTTCGCACCATGATTACCCAGAGCCTGTTCATACAGGAATTTGTTTACTACAAATCTATAAAATTATTCAAATTTATCACAATTTTAGGTTAAATGGCGTTGCAACACGACACAAAAGTGACTCGCATGTTTCTTCAGTATACATCAATGATTTGCCAAATGTCAAAATATCTGGACATTTTACACCGTATGTCGATGAAACCACCATACTCTAGATCTGCACAGTGCGGATCAACAATTTTTAAAAAAAATTGAAATCTTTACTCAGTGAGAAACCATACTGCTGCGTTGCTGACTGTTTCAATGAAACATTTTAAATATTGTGTTAGTGTAGTTACTCTGGTCTGAGGTGGCATGCGATTTGATATACCTTCATTTATTTTCTGACTAATTCATATTTTGTTAATGTCCCGTTCTTTGTTGCTTTCTCAAGCAACTTCCGGCGTCAGTTCTTCTCGAGGAAGAGTTTGTATATAGAAACATGTGTCGCGATTTTGTTATTATTCCTCTATGGATTGTAATCTGTTAAGGAAATAAGGCAAAATTAAAAAAAGAAGCGTAACTTTTGGTTATCAATTGATTTGTATAACTGCCTAATGTATTTCTCATGTGCTACAATTTTCCACAGAAAATTCAATCCAGAAATGTTTGTAAATACCACACAATGAATCCTTAAACGCCCTACTCTTTATATAGATAAGGCGCCGAGTTTATAAATAACCCGGGCCAGACAAAAGTATCGTGCGATGCCTATTCCAAGCGGATGAAAATATTATTTTTCGGGTCGCTTCCAAAACATCAATAATCCATCATACAGACAAAAAGAATCCAAAAATGATATTGCAGATTTAATTTCTAGATCAGCTCATCAGTTCAATTGAGGAAGCTAATTATAGCGATTTGCGTCTTTAGTGAAGTTGAAAGTGTGTACGTAATTTTATTATCAGGGATAATTTCGAGATATTAATCGAACGGGAAATAATATATTACTCGCCTGGAAATACATTTATATCTACCGACTAATAGTTCAGAGAGAAACTTTACGGGTATGTGCAAATAAATTGCTGGAAACGGCTGGTGGAACTACTACATTTGAATTAGTATTTCTGATATTTATGAGTTCCGTATATAATTCGGAATTCCACTGGAGAGTCATCTCTGGAACCCCGATACAGTTGTCAAATTGAACCAGTCTGATTAAAAATTCCAGCAACTTTTATTTCTTCATCCGTTCTCAAATTTAGCAGCAAATACAGAGTGTCAATTTGATAACGTCTCACCCTTATAACTTCGTCAATAAGTCGCTCATTTAACTTTCACGGGGACAGTTTTAAAAAATACTTTCACTTTAATTATAACTGTAATTTTCTTATTGTTAGACAAAACATTATACAGCTGAAGGCTCATAGTTTTGAAAGAACTTCGACACGAAGATAACCGACTCAAAGGATAATAAAAAGCCTTCTTATTCCCGATGATTATTAATAAATCAGAATAATATTGGAAAGACAATAAGAAGCCCTTCAGGATGATAAGCAATTTGATCTTCCATTTCCATATGAGATTCTACTACCTTTCGTAAATGAATGAAATGTGAGGCTAAAAATATTACTTGGAACAGTTCTCTTGAATATAAAAATGGCCTGTCGTTTCGATTTTTGACATTATTTCCTTAGAGGAAAGAAGTATTGGAAATTTTCGATTAGGCACCGTGCGAGTGTATTGACTACCATTGAAATAAATGATAATTATTTATGACAGACCCTTGTCGATAACCTCCGCTCATGTTCAATTTGTGTAGTTGAGTCAGTGACTCGATATCGACTTCTCGAAATTTTCGGATTTATCGATACTTCCGAACCCTTGCTTGATCCTTTGAACTTCCAGCACTAATAAGGTTGCTGCGCGCGTGCTGAAGGTCGACTTTTTAATCCCTTTAATAAAACAGGGTTTAAAAGAAACCCTAGAATGGTTTCAATATAAATAATACAGAGTGAAATGAAGTATTGTCCTCTTGACTAAAGTTTGATTGGAAACAATTCCACTACTGCTAGAAGTCGAAATTTGAAAATTAATTAATTGTTTTAAAAAATGATGACTTTCAAAGTGAAATTAAACAACGTTGAAATTCTTACTACCATACGAGGCATAGACTAGTGTTTTTTATTCTCTTTCATAAGGCGTAAATATTTTAAGACCTCTATTTCTTTTCCTCAGGCCCTTAAATGTTGAATCATATTAGGCAATTTTTCAATTGAAAAGTATTTTATCCACAAAACAATTGCTTAATGTTTATTATGTCTTTGTGTATTGTTGTATCTCCTATAATGTTATGCTTGCCTCTAAAATATTTATGTCACAAATAAGTATTATGCGCCTAATATGACAATCTACAGTAAAATTAAATATGCAAAAATGATTTCAAAAACTGTAGAATTCTCACTCTTCCATCAATTTACATTTATAAAACAATAATATACGTTGAACAAAATTTGCAAAGGTTCGTTTTTAATGCGAAATGCACATACATATACTATCTTCAAGAACAAGTGATTAGGAATTCCAAAACATTCTAGTTCTTTTTTTGAAAGATCTCCAAATTTCATAGGCTTCTAGTCAACATCACAAATGGACAAAACCTTTTGAAGCGGTGAAAGAATTATTCATATTCATAATTATTTGTCTGGAATTTAGATAAAAATAATCAATTCTGCACAGTTTTTTCAGAAATTTTTTTTGATATATCAATTATTATAACAATAGTATTATACGAGTATATTCACGTAATATCTATGGAACAAACGTTTCAATTGTTTTTGATGAAACATACGCGTACGAGATGAATCGTTTAGATACACATACCTATGGGTTATACTATCATCGATTATTTATTGGAAGAATACATGCTGCTACTGGTATCTTTCGCACTTGATAAAAATGTTTTTACCCGGTCAAAAATAATGCCTTACAACGAGTTTATTCAAAAACCATGTTAACGAAATACCCTAATATTACATAATGATGATAAAATAAATAATAAAAATATTTTTATAAAAAATTGTGAAATATTTTCATTAAAAATTGTAAAATATTTTTATTAAGAATTGTATTAGTGAAATAACCTCGTGAGAAAATTCTTTTAAATCAAGTATTCTCACGATTATCTGTATACAATTGCCAAAAACTTGAAAGAACTGCGGTACAAACCTTTCAAATCATGTCCTTGCAAGAACAAGAGCGTAAAGTGTTTTCAAAGATACAATGAATAGACAATTTTCTCTTGAATGATGAATCTAGTTGGTAGGTACTCAAATGGTATTGAAGTGAATTATTGTCAGACCATTTGTAAACAAAAGCGCATCATTTTATAAGCACTTATGAGCATTCTGAAACATTTTATTGATTTGTGTGTGTCTGCAATAAATGTCCTTCACGACCATCCGCGTGTCCCATGTGAAGACTTTGTTAACGCAATCGCGTTGTGCCAATTTTTCACCTCGAAATCCATGTTGCGCTGGATTTAATATATTATAGACATCCATGAAGAGACGATCTGAGGAAGAATGTTTTTAGTAAAAGTCTACTGAATTTGTATAAACATATGCTCAAAATTAAGAAACACGCTCAAAATTTTTAGCAAAAGTTGATCCCGAACAGTAATCCATTATTGATGTCCAAATTATTTTTTAAATTTTGTCTAACGCCTCACCGGTGCATTGTTTGGGACACATGTTGGTACAATAAATCATTATTTTAATAAACTGTGAAAGCTATGATGCAAAATGTTTCGACACATTTCAAGTGGGATAAAAAGTTTTATGGGTTTTGATGTGAAATATGAGTCGGAAACATTGTTTCAAATTGATATTGATGGTATAATTATACAATACTTGGAATGGCGATTCCATTAACATATAGGGTATACAGATTTTTCCGATTATTATAATTTTTACATATCTTAAATTCACTATCACATCAGTTACAGTTCTAGTAACTAATAGTTTTGTACCTTGATGATGTTAGTTTAATAGAACTTTGAAGTTAAGTATGTTCACGAAGTCGATGTGATCTTGAATAACCTGCCATTTTATAGTGTGGAAAATGGTATAAGCTATGGGAATGTCTCGAAGACATCAAATTCTAGACTCTGGTTACTTTCAATCATCAAGACATCCAAGAATGATAACTTCCCGTTGTTTTCAATTTGATATGTAAACTGAATAATCGGGGATCTGTTATTTAGAGTTGTCAGTTTGTTAAAATTCGCAAATACATCGTCTACGAGTGTATGTAGTGTGTTTACTTCTCCACCGACCCTCATATACTGAATATCTGAGATCCCTCACATATCAACAGTTTTTGGTACAAGGGCTCTTGGAATCAACGAGGATACAAAAAATGATACTGAAATCTCTCCATCTCGCAACTTTATATCCTTAACAATTTCTATAAAATCATGTGAATTAACAACACTTAAACCTAATTGTGAGATTGGTAGAGTTTCTTTGGTTAGCCATCTAGCGATTGTCTAAGTAGGAAAACTTATGGCGAAGACAATTGTCGCCACGACTTGCCGGGCTTGTGAATTTTTGGTAGACTGTATATTTTAGGAACTATAGGATAAGAAACCTGTAGACTCCTGTTCGAAGCTGTTGTGTTTTTTGCAGATTTTTTAATGAATTTTTTTGTTGAAGGGGATGACGGCGCCGCGTATGATGTCGACGTTGGAGGCGGCGTGGTGCTGCAACAGCAGTGGGTGACGTTGACGGCTAGCATGTGGCCCGAGCCTACCGCAGCCTCAACCAGAGGCTGGAAAATCTCTTCCGAGCGCCTGCCCATCTTGGCCGCCGTCTTCTGCGGAGCCGCCCTGGTCGTCTGTCTGCTGTGCGCCTTCTTCTTGTACAGGTGCTGCGTCATGCCGCGAAGGGAAAAACACTACTGTGAGTATTACACTTTTTCTAATATAGACACCAAACAAAAATTCACCAAGGTGGGTAATAGAAGGGTATACAAGAACAATATCAATGCCGCCTCGTCTTTTTTTATAATGTCAACCGCAGCTGTAGAAGAAATGTCTGGTATAAAAACCTGCAGACCACTTCCAACAAAATGGCTGTCACACAATTTCATTAAAAATATTTAGAAACTAGAATGCCGTATAAAACCTGTCAAGTCATGCCATGATCAAAAATGTTGGAAATTGTTCTGGTATTGCTCCAAAGCTGGTTGATGGATATGATAGTAGAGTTAGAGTTACGAGAGTCCATCTTAGGTGACACATTATTAGACAAGAACCTTCAGATTGCGATAAGATAACTAGAAGGTTAAATTTATTTGTATCAAAAACTAATTAAAGTTATAAATAATGACTTGAATATGTAACATATGTGATGTGAATGGCCGATATTTCATAAAAATCCATAACGTATTCAAGTAAAACTTTATCGTGAGATTTTCACAAAATAGTTTACAAAACCACAACATGCGTTTTACTATACTTTAGCTTCCTCAGGAGTGATTTTGTTTTGTTTAAAATCATTTATGACGTTTCTACTCCTTCGCAATTGAATATACTTAAGGTTTAGAAATGATTTAAGCAATGGTGATTGAATAAACAAGTAAATCATTGACTAAAACAATTAAGTAATTTTTGAAATCAATGATGCTTATACTCAAGGTAATATATATTTTCCTGTTAAACCTTTCTGGAATTGAATGGAACTGGTGGATACTTGAAGAAGCTATTGTACCTGTGTCACAGTTTTGTAAACCTAACACAATGAAAATCATAAAGTATGCCAACGATCTAAGGAAAACGATGTACTTTATTTCATGTTTGACTGTATTATAAAAATGTGTGAGGAAGTGGATGATTGAATGAAAAGTCAAACTTTCGTATGAGAGTTGCCAATATTTTACACAGATATTAGTGAATGTATTAAACATCCTGTATATATTTGCCCGAGTATCTCAAAATACATTATATCTTGACCATTATCAAAGAAAAGAATTTCGATATTGATGTTTCGCAGACAAGTTTTCCAAAAACTTAAGTGAATCATCAATACCTGCTTCCGCTGATAAAAATTCAGTAATGAGACTCGCTTTGACAAACTTATTGTATGCTTCTATGATTACATGTAGGTAATTTGGTGATTAATAATAAACTACTACTACTACTACTAGAAACTACTACTAGTCGAATAAATATGTTACCTATCTGACGAGCAGAATTATAAATGAGCGATATCTAAACTCTAATATAGCTTCATGCCATTCATTAAAAAATAGTAATAAACCCACGTTCGACAAAAAATAACCCTTCAATGCGATAAAGATCGTTTAGAAGGAAAAACAAATCATTCGATATCAGCAATTTTATCGTGCATATTTATATAGTTCGATTGGTTCGATTTCCGGTCGGTACGACGAGGCGAAATGGACGGAAATTGTCTATTTGATGAACTCCAGATATACAAATGAATATGGGAAATATTGCTCAATTCATGATGGAATGTAGTTTTCCGAGTACGGAGTGAAATTTCAATAAGGTTAGGAGGGTTTTTATCTTCTATTCACCTGGCAAATATATACGACATATTTTCAGAAAAATTTTCAAATCAGGTAAAAAACAAACGGGTTTGAGATTAGATGAGGGTTGGAATAATATGTAATAAAATGAGTAGTGAACATTGTAATTAATATAAGAAAGGAATAAAACAAGTGAATACTGTTCTGTGTTTCCTATGTCACTAACTATGACTACGTGAGTTTTTAACAAATGAATAAGCGGAAAACTTATTCGAATTCATTAATGCAGATTACAAGTGAACAGTGTACTTTAACTAAACTTTGTAATTATCGTACTTATTTCGGTGTTTCTCCGTTTCTCTGTCGCTTTTCTCACTTAAGAACTATTTCGCGTACTTACTAATTCAAACTGTAGCCCGTCACTGTCTGTGTATATAGGGTGTTTTGAGACAATACTCCACATCAACAAGTGACGTATTCAGAATGTGTTCTTGGTAAGGAGGGCAAATATCTTGAAATCTAATGAAAAATTCATGTGCTTCATGCAGTGGAAACAGCTCTAGGGGTGTCGTCAATGATTTTACAAAGATGCTTCGATACTTTTTCATCACTTTTCAGACTATTGCAATTGTTCGTCTTGTGAATGAAATGAAACATTTTTTCTGAAATATTAGATAGAACCCGAAAAAATAAAGAACGGGGACTTTCGTTCTATTCTTCCCTATTTTATAGATATTCTAATCAGTTACACTTCCTAGTTGAGTAGAATTGGAATCTCTGACGGGAAATAAATTGAATGAAAACACTTTTCCCTCACACTACAGTTAGAGCACTTTTTGCCAAAGAGAGAAAAAATGCTCTATTCCTGGTGTGAAAATGAAAATTTCAAACAGATAAACAAAAACTTGTCAATTCATTAGTACAAATCATCAGTGAATTTTTCAGTAACTGTCAAATTAAAAAGAATGAGTTCCTCGATAGGAGAATTCTCCAAACCTTGTAAGGCAATTCTGAAAATTAATAAAACTGCGAGAACAAAGTAACGGCCACTAATTGCTTTCAACTCCATTTCAGGTCTACGAAAAGTGGACACGACTTCGTCCGGCACTCAAGTACCCCCCACTGTGATTTCGCCGGCCTACCCCAGCCAAGCAGCGGTGTTCGCCGAGCAAAAGGGCTGTAGCTGGGGCTACAGCAACCGTCTGGTCGCTCATCCGGTTCAACCGAGTCCTTGGGTCACTCCCAGGAACATCGGAGGACCCCAGTGTACACAATGTCCGGGCATTTGTCCAGTTCCCAGAAGCTCCAGCAATCCGGGAACTTCTTCCCAGGTAGAGACACAATTTTGTTTCAGATTGAATTTGTCGGTTTCTATTTCAATCATCCGAAAAGGAGTCATAAAAAATGCATTTTTTTCAAATTAAGTATTTCATTTCATCCACATAAAGAAAACAACAAAAATTTAGATAAATCCAGTCCTTTTAGAAGATGTTTACAGTATTATTGATCTAATGCAGTTTTAGCAATCCACGATTCTTCTTGGAAGAATTTAGTGTGGAAGTTAAAGTGTTTTCAAAATACTGTTCCTCTCGCTTTAATTCAAATCGAAAGAAAAAATCAGAAAACTTAATTAGTTGTATACAAAACATACACTGTGATACATACAAGCTTTGTATATAGACTATAATACACAAAGATACAAGTGTGATACACTGTTCCACTTTATATTACCTGTGGAAAAGTTCTTATTCAGAATATACAGAAAGTGAATAGAATATTGCTTGTCCAAGTTTTCTTTCTTTCCTGATTTGTTATTATTACTATCATAATTTCAGACATCATCGCAAAATTCTACGACGAGGAAGCAGAGGCCCGTCAGCCAACCTATACCATCGAATATTAATGGGGAAATCGTACCGAAGACTGCATTGCCGGAAATTTCGGAATTTTGTCCGAATAGTCCACAATATGCTTCTAGTAGTAGTAAGTAAACCATCCTTTTCTTGTTTTCAGAAAAAATAAAGAAAACTGGTTTGTATTATATAGATTCGTCAAGATTGTACCTGTTATAAACCTATAATCTATAAACTTAAATAAATGATCAATTCTGGTAAAACAATTACAATACAATATTACATCTAGGAGAACGGGTAATTTGGAAATATGTAAATTATTGACATTTGACAACCACTGATTTGCAATCAATGTTTCTTGACTTTTATGTTCAACCAAGGAGTTACCAACAAGAGTTTTTTTCGCTCACAATTGTTAAACTTGTTTTCGTGAAGTGTCAATAGTTTTTTTCAAATCAGGTTTCTGTATATAAAGTCAAAAATTGAAATATTCATTGGCATTTTATGCCAATAAATATTTCAGCTTATCATAGCTTCGGTACTGAAACTACAGTGTTAGCGAAACGCGTATAGAATGAAAATTGTATTAGTGAAAATTGCTTGATTATTATCAAGGAGAGTGTTTATAATTTTCATCAAGTAACAGTTCAGGGTATTCATAATATATGTACCTACCCGTAATTGTCAACAATTATCGATCCTTTTCTCATTGAAGTTTCATTATTTTTATGTAAATAAGGGTGCCTGTTATAATTCTGTGAACATTCACTGCTAGATAATTTACTTTTTTTGCGGACACAAAATTCAGAATATATACATTAGGATTCTTATAAACGAATGCATTCGTTCATTTATAATCCCAAATCTAACTCTTTCAGTTTTGGATGAGGTGGGAGACAAAGACGAACAATCAACTGGGGAACCAACATTAAAAACCCGCAGTTTACCAGCGTGGGTAAGATCAAAGCCCAGACCCCTTTCTACAGAAGACGACATCAATGATTTGTATGCAAAGGTAAAAATTGTTTCATTTAAGGCTATTCTACCACCTCTCCAATTTAAACTTCGAATAAAACATACTGTTTTTAATGGACACCCCTGAATTTCAAATGTTACATTAATAATTCATATTCACAATATGTAACTGCATATACAGTAGCTCTGACTATAATCGGTTTTAATGGTTATGATAGTTTTAATTAGCGCAATGTAACCTGAATTACATAAACTCAAGTATATGCAAATATTCTGGAACAGATAAAAAAGAAGAGAGAAAAAGTAAGGCATTTTACTGGAATCCTCAATTAGATTATTTACAGATAACAGTCCAAAGTGTCAGTGACTTAGCGACCGATATTATACAGTGTATCACTTTTAATGGTTGTTAAACCACATATTGGAAAATACTTTGAAGATTCCTTGTGATACACTTATTATATTAATATTTTTTATTTTATTATCAAGATTCTCGACAGTTTTTGACTTTTATACAGTTACTTTACTGTTTTAGTACATTTGCGTACATTTACTATAGTTGATTTCGAATGTGAATGAATGATTTATTAACTATATAAAAGCATAAGAGCTAATATATGATAGTTATAAATTTGAGATATTCAGACTATGATTTTTTTTTGTGGGCTTAAAAAATTATATTTTTCAATGAGTCTCAGTGACGCATTTTTCTGATTGTAGGTGAACTTCAGCAAGAAGAGGAAAAATCGCATGCGAAACGATGAAGCTGCGATCATCGCTTTAAGCAAGTCCCGAAGCCAGTTCTTGCATAAGGATACAGACTCCCTGGTGGATAACGAAGCTGTCATCGTATACGACGAGAGGACGGCTTTGTAAATCAATGTAGAAATTGAACCATGTTTAGTAGAGAATTGATCACGGATCACAATATTTTTAAAGGTGTTTTCTGGTGTTTAATCGTATTCCAGCGTGTATTCAAAAACGATTCCTAATGACGTCATTGATAATAAGATGTCAGATGTCAAATCCAATAATAAAAACAAACTTTTCAATTTTCTCTAACTTCAGTTAGAATCGGATTTGTGCATTCAATAATTTCTCAGCTTTATTTTGAATATCCCTACAACGTATTTGATAAAAAGTTTTCGGCACTTTATAAACTAAAACGATCAAAATAACGTAGAAACTGACAACTGACGTACCGTAACGTCAAACTAAGTTTCAAAACCAACCTCATGCTAGTTTTGAATCATCATGAATACGTTTCAAATCATAGTTGATGTGACGTCATCGTTTCAACGCCAGAATGAATGTATTTGAATCACAGAGTAATACGTTTTGAATACATGAGCGCCAGAAAACGCCTCATATTACGATATTGAACAAAACAAACATATCGTACACCATTTGAAGACTTTTTGACAGACAAATAAAATTTGTTATTAGGTGTAAGATTTCGAAACGTTTTCAACCTATCGAATATAATTATTTTCTGTGATAAAACTTTTTTAGGCTTTTATGGTTAGTTTAAGTGAGATGGTGTAATATTTTAGATTCACGACTTTTTATAGACTGGGCATATTATTGATAGGTTAGCATATCTACAATATTTTCACTTTTACCAATGATTATAATTTTGAGATAATAAATTTAAAAGGTGGAGATTTAGCTAATTCTGACTTCCTCTATTAGATACCCGAGCACAAAGTAAATGTTACCAAATATCAAACCTGAATGTGTTTTCTGCATATCTACTTCTGTATAAGACAATTGTTCGTAGCTGAAGAAATATTACAAATAATTTAACATGAGATTTTATTCAATCAGTTCTGGTCACAGTTTTCAACTCGTCACTTTGAAAGTGGAGGTGAATGTTGATAGTTGTTGAAGACTTGATGTTTTTAATTTTTGAATTATCAAAAATGTATTAACACCAGTAATTTGTATACCTGTGCCCAGATTATTTATATTTTGGAATTATATTGATATATGCACTTTAGTTATAGTTTTATTTCATGGTTCAAGGTAATCAACAGCCAGCAACTGGTGTTCATTATTGGCAATTTCAGAATGACTTGTTGACTGCTTGATGAAAATTTTGCGCAACCTGATTAATTAAGCTCACTAATGAAGATTTGGAAATAGATTATTACTAAAGATATGTGATGGAATTTATCAAGGTCGATACTTAATGAAAATCTATATTAACAAAAATATTTATTTCTCTTTTAGACATGTTTGAACACATATTGAAATCATCAGGTACACATTTTATATTATAGCATAATGCAGAATGATGAAATTCAAAATGAAACACAAGGGCATAAAATAAGTGTAGGGCACATATTATTATGGCAAAAATTGTGAGTATTGATAATGAAATAAATAATAGTTTAAAAAACTAAAAAAAAACACGCTTTTATAGCTAACCAAACTCAAAAACAGAAAATAATTTTTAATTCTCTTTGATGTATCAACAGAATTGGATAGCTAGCAGTCGCTGACAACCAGTTGGCCAGATTATATCGAAGTCGGCATGTGCACCAAAATTGAGTTAAAAAGTCGACTGGTTTGTCACCGACTGCTACCCAGTTCTGTTCGTAATCACATCAAATACTGATATCGTACTGCCATTGCCTTCTGTTGAGCAGGGTAAGTACTAAAAATTTTACGCGACACGAAAATGCCTCTTCTGAGTTCTATGGCCTTTGTATTCTTTGGTACTACGGTTAGTCTAT